>JARVGP010000213.1:0-59992 GCA_029876185.1 Mansonella ozzardi | reverse complement strand
TTACTTAAATATGTTAAATATGCGTTGTATATAAATGTTACGTAATCGTCGCGTTGATTCATTTAATAAATGGTTTAATTACCCATGTTTACAAGGCTTCACACATCACAACAAGCTCACACACGATTCTATCGCCTAATCCCAAAAACTTTCCCGACATTGATCATTGTGATGATTTCAATAAGTTAAGTGTTAAATTACTTTGTCAAAGGTATAATGATAAAGAATACGATAGAAAAAAAGTTAAACTGCAAGCGACAAGCAGAAAAAATTATATGAATAATTAATCGTACAATAAAATGATCTTTTTAAAAACACTGTAATACAAATATAATTTCGTCCGAAAATTTGTTGTCAACAAATCAGTGTCACCACTGTTTGAATGTTCGTATGTTCCCTAATTGTACAGTTGTTTATTTTTATTTCAATTACATTTATGCTACTATTTTCTTTGAATTCGATTGTTTCAAGTCATTTTTTCAACTGCTTGTTCATATATTATTGGTAGAAATCCTGCAACAAGATGGCAGTAATATCTTTTCTTCCGGTATATCTTGGCGTGGGAAATATAATTTCAGTTATTCATAGAAATAATTGTAGTTTTTTTCAGAAGGGATTCTTACTGAACAAAATGTGTTTAGCATAAATTAAAGCGATTTCAACAAAAGATTAAAAGACTAAATTGAAAAGTTTTTAATGAAGTTATAATTGTTGCAAGCACTTACTAATTTCACAAGCACAAATAACGAGCCAAAACATATGAGAACAGCCAGAAGTGATGTGAGGAAATAAAAGGCAGCAGCTTTAATATTATTTGTTCCTAAAAGATAAAAAAAAAGTTGAAATTAAAATTTTTATTTTTGTCATTCAGTCTTGAATGATGCATAAGTGTTTTTCCCAAGTAAATTTTTTAATTAGACCAGGTAAGTGTCGAAAATTGCTTTTGCTGACTTAATTGTCGTTGAAAGTTTATTGCATTCAGATGACTGATAACAGTAATAGAAGTTTTGGACTGTGAAATGAATTGATATTGAGCTGACTAAGAAGTGTGATGATATTAACGATGGATACGAATGTACCGCAGATATTATTGTCAAGAAGAACAGCACTGGTGTATCGCTGTGGAAAATAGCAGCCAAAGCAAGGAGTGAATTCTGATACAAGCCACATGCTGCACTTTGTATTGCTACCGTAGCAATTGTCAGAGCGAAAAACATCTCAGCAACTAAAAAAATTAATTAATTAAAACTGTTAATTTGTGAAAAAATGAATAAACAGTTTATTCTTTACTTTTGGAATAGTCAATCAAATGTTTTTTCAAATAGCATCAGTTGACGGCGTTATTTTTGCGCGTCGGTTGGTCATCAGAGTTTACGACGAGTCTTTGGCAGAACACATCGTGGATAATTTTCATTTTCAAAATCAGATTTGAGAAAAAAGAGCTTAGAACATTTAATTTAATTATTGAAAAATGAGCCAGAAATAAATTCGATAATTAGTAGAATAATAATTTGAGTAGAAAATCTTAATTGCTCAAAATCACTGTAAAAAGCGAATAATGGAACGTAAGTCTTTCCATCGTCATTAACAAACTAATTAGGTTTTTAGATACTTTAATAATCATGAAAACAGTAATTTAAAAGTCATTCAAAGCCCTGTTGTTAAAATACTGAAATAACACTTCAGTTCTGTACCGTTTGTGATAATAAGTAAGTGAAATTTTCATGAAATTTCGGAGTCAAATTTGTTAGCTCTTTAATAATTTACGGTCTAGGAGATTTGAAATCCGTTTTGGGCAGTCAATCAAGCAATCCGGTTTTTCATCGATCCTGATAAAATCCTGAAAATATTCGAACAAATAAGAATACATAGTGAATATAAGTGTGATCAAGCAGATCAACGCCGCCGCTGTAAGCGGTAAGCCAATTCGTTTTTCAAAGCTTCTCCAAGCTTTTACAATTAATCATTTTTATCAGGAACTTCATCCATCTTTTTTCTCCTTACGTTTAACAGTGTTAATTTCTTGTCGCCAAGATGGTGAAATGCCAGCTTCCTATTTTTTTACCAAATTAATATTACGCAGACGGTTTCCTAATAGTAGTATAGTTTTATATAACACTGCCGGAAAAGAATTTTCCCGGCATAAAAACCGCACTGAATATATTAATCACTTTTTTCATTGGCAGATAAATGTGAATATATTTTCACGAAGTTTTGAACTGATCAGGAAAATAGTGCTGCATTCACTGTCAGTCGTGAAATGTCTGCACTAATGTTTTGTGAATAATTTTAATTTAAATTAATCCAAAAATTTTCAAACAATGATATAGAATCAAGATGGAAAAAAGAACTAACCTGAAGATAAAGAACAAACTAATTAAATTAATTGCGAAATTTGGTAAATTTGAAGCCAAAATGAAGTAGCTGAGGAAATTAGCTGCGTAAGGTGGCATATATGGAGTATCATTTCCATTCATTTCGATTAATTAAATCCCACATAATACTGTAAAAATTTTAATTCAAAGGAAAGAAATCGATAACCAATATTTAAATTGAATTATGAAAAATTTTATTGTTCGAATAAAGAAAATAATTTTTATTCTCTGAATAATGTGACGAAATTACAACAATGTCGGAACTGTCGCAACTCAATAACTTACTGCAGAAGCAATGATAATCCACATATTCCACATCACTAGCATACCAAAACCATTAAGTAATATAATCAAAAAGACGGCATGATATCTGTCGGCCGGCTTCCTGGTTAGTGGCATATTAATGGAAGTCCGGAAGACAGTGCAAACCAAAGGTAAACTTGAAATTTGCATGTTTTAATTCAATTGATATGTCACCATTAATAAATCTTATACTAAAAGTTACAGGTGAATTTAAAATTCGAAATTAATTCCTGTCCTCCACTTGTCTTTAATTTCTCTCATTTACCTGGAAAATCCCATTGATACGGTAATATTATGATCATTAAATTATTCAAGGTAATAGAAAAAAGTAGTTTTTTTTGTAAATAATGGCAATAAAGCATGGCGAATTTTTAAGCAAATTCATTTTAGTATAAGAGTTAGTATAAGTTTCTGTTGTACCGTGGTACGATGGGGAAATACAATGTTTTCAACTTAGAAGAGAAACAAAGAAAAAGTTATCACTGATATCACGGATAGATAACTCACTGATAAATTACATCGCTTATGAATTAGTCAAAAATGATGATGTGGCTGAATGGAGGAAAAAATTTGATTAAATTTTACTAAACAATTAACTTTCCTGCATAAGACCAAGTAAATCACGGTAATAACGATTATTATCATTAAAGCAAGAAAACGGAAACATTAAAATATAAGTTGAAAATTTTACAGTTAATTCTTTGTAACAGTATATGATATATATATAAATATATTATTATCGATTTAATCCGATTACAAAGTGCTAAAAAAACTGAGCACTTCATAATCATTGATCCTGTCAATATGCACGAGGAAATTCTAATTAACTGGTTATCAACTTAATGAAGCATTTCATCAGGTAGTGAAAATGATGATTATAAAAACAAATAAATTAGGTTCATTATGTAAAAATGTGTTATTAAATTTCAGGGTTTATTCTATATTTCTAGTAATGTTCTCATTTTTTTTTTGAAATTTTTTTCTTTTCATTTTTCGCCAAGTAAATTATTAGATTTAATCTGGATTTCATGTGATGGATTTTGAATAATGCATTTAAACTACATGTTTTTATTGGATAATTATATGGAATTGTTACAAATAAAATTAGTTTTATACTATTGAACATTTTCTTTTCAATTTTCTTATTATTTATTAACTAGTGAAAACATGAAGTTTAAATTAACTAGAAGTAGTAGCCATTGATCAAATGATAGCGATAAAGAACAACTTTACAATTTCACTTTCTTTGCATGTTATGGAGAGAAAAGAAAGGCTATACAGATTGAAATGCATTTCAATAGAGTTTTTCTTTAATCTCTTGAATGGATGGTGTAATTTCTTTTAACTTCTTTTAACTGATAAATTTATCATCAAATTTTAAGATTTGTAAACCACTTGAGTTCATCAATCTGTTAAAAATAGTAAAAGGTAAGCTTCTTCATTAAAATTTGAAATTTCACAAACTTTGAATTATTACAACTAATTAATCAATAATAATGTAATTTATCGGCAATTGGAATGATTTGTAAATTAAGTCAAATAACTGATTGATTTACTACTCGAACAGGCATATTTGATTAAATATAATTTACTAATTACAATTCGATCAGAGTAACGTTATGTACTGAGAAATGATCGAGAAATTGTAATCAATCAGCTAACAATCAAAGTGTTAATAAGGCTAAAGTATTTCAGTGAGGATAATTATAAGAGCTTTGCAATGAACTGAAATTATTTAAAATTAATTTCTCCAATTTCATTCATATTCAAATGGCAATTTAAAAAAAAATGAAAGGAGAAGAAAAAATAGAAGTGAAGAGAAGCAACTCAAATTTACCTTTATAATAAATGAATATTTCACACATATTTTACTGTACTATTCCTTCATTCCTTAAACAAACAAAAAATTTCAACCAACGATGCAAAAACTATTGCCAGGTCTGTAGGATCCAATGCTTTTTCAACCCAAGTATTTATGAATACAGAAGATGTATGAATATGACAGATGAAATCTTCATTGGTTAGCTAATAATATAAAAGATGGAACGGAGATTTTGAAAATTTTCAATTTATCGCCAAAGGAATAAAAATCATTAAATAATTCGTTCAAGTGACCAAAATAGTTTGATAATTTAAATTATTAGAAATTGCTTTAAAATGTTTTTCTTCACTTCATCGACTTTAGAAAATGTCGCATGTCACATTTGATCCTGAAATGCTTTATTGCTATTCTAAATAATAGAATACAACAATTCGAAATAACAATTTTTTCACTTCTTGGCTTTCTCCTAATTTTTTTCGAACATCGGAAAGCCATAAAAGATTGGCAAATTCTTGTTTAATTATGAAAATTTGCTTTCCTTCGAATTAGTCATTGTCAACTTCATTATCACCTTCTGGTCATTGTCTCCTCACTTGTATCCCTGAAAAAAATTGCCTGTTTCATTAGTGAACTGCCCATAATTATGCATTCTAAACATTTTCAATCGGAAATAGAAAAAATAATTCAAATTTACTTTTTATCCATTTTTCATTTGTTTAATTTAAAACAAGCTTAAATACTAATTAAAAAATAATGAGGAAAATGCATAAAATAATAAATGACCATTGAAATTCCATGTATATTTTACTCTGACTTTCAGGTACTATTCAATAACGTTCAGTGATTCAAACATTACTGCTACTGTTGTTTCAAGCCAATATTTTTTCAGCTTCGTATCAATTATGTTTTGTTCCAACAATTTTCTTGTTTAATTCATTTTGCTGTGCATTTAATAAATTAACATTTTAATACCATTTATTGCTTAAGCAGTTATTTGCTTTAAAATTGTAAGAAGTGATATCACAGAAAAATAATTTATAATAGTCCGGTAATCTTGCAATCATTTTAAGTAAGGATTATAATGAAGAACCTAGTCGTTCATTAGTGCCATGGAAGAATTTTGTTGTATCAGATTTATTCATTTCATTTATCCGATGGGAAGATGAAATCTGTCAAATAATCATTTAAAAACCTTATGGGTACAGGTTATTGATTTCTTTTTCTTTGGTTTTCTTGTTTTAGGTACGTAAATCATGAATATGTCATGATTAGCAATCTATTTCAGCAATACAATTTATTCAAAAACACAGCATTGAAATGCAAGTTATCAAAGTCTCTTTTTTAAAAAGTAACAATTTAAAATTAAATTCAATTTCGCTTTATACATCATTAGCCATTTTAGAAGAGCTTGTTGATTATTTTGGAGTATCAGTGGTGGTTAATAGCCTCAGTAATATTAGCATCATCAGCAGTAGCAGTAGTAGGGTGATTACCAGCAGCAGTACCATCAGCATCAGAAGCAATAGTGTTGGTACCAACAGTTACATCATCAGCATCAACATTATCAATATTAACAGCATCAGTTGAACTGGTGTCAGGAACAGTGGTTGGTGTATCAGTATCACTTGTAGTAGTTTCAGTATTATTAATAACAGTAGCAATTTCACTTGTAGTGAAATCAGTAGTAGCAATAACAGTTTCGTCAGTAGTATCAAATGTAGTAGTATCAACACTAGTAGTCAAACTAGCATCATCACTAGTGGTGGCGTCATTATCATTAGTTGTGGTATCACTATCACTAGTGATTATTGTTGTATCATCATTACTAACAGTAGCAGTAATAGTTGCTGTTGCTACTATTGTCGATGTCATTGCTGTTGTTGCTGTTGTTGTTGTGGTTGTTGTTGCTGTTGTTGTTATTGTTGTTGTTGTTATTGTTGCTGTTGTTGATATTGCTCTGTGATTAATTTTCTTCAACAAATCGCCTCTGCATCCATTCGACAAGAACACATCGCCATTCACATTAAAGTAATTTGTGTGATCTAACGGATTGTTCGCTAAAACCAAATTACGACAAGCGTAATCACCTGATAATGCGCATATCTAAAAATGAATATCATTGCAGTCTACCATATTCCAGCATTATTTGATAACATTATCAATAGCTCTACATTAAATGTTAAGTAAAATTAAAATTATAATTAAGACAAAAAATTTAGAATCAAAATAAAATAAATTCGAATTAATGAGTAAATTCAATGTAATGGAAAACAAATGACACTGTTTGCATCCGATGGGTCATGGGAACAATTGTTGTATCCAATTATTGAACAATCATCCCACTTGAAAGCAAACTTTTTCTTAAGATTATTGGATGTGACTGAAAAGGAAACTTACCTTAAATGAGTCACCCTCTCTCATATCATTTTCATAGTGAACTAAATAACGATAAAAGAATGCTTGTCGTTCTGCGATTGTTGGCGAAAGTAGTAATCCAATAGGATTAATTGTTGCTGGCATGTTTGTTACCTATAGAAAATTCTACTTTTCGAAATTGTTATTAAAAACCAAAAAAAGAAAAAAACGAAACATGAAAAATTAAAAAAAACTGAAGAAGTTCAAAGAAAAAAATTTTTTGAACTATAATTTAGAAAATTTAAATATTGATCTTTTTAAAAGAAATTGGAAATTTCAGAAGAAATACTGCAATAAAAGTATCAGTTGGATTCTTATGTACGATCACTTGGGACAATAAGTTTTGCATGTGAAATAACTTACCAAAATAACTTACCGGGTCACCGCGATGGACTACTCTGTAACGAACTTTCACATTTTCCTCAACAGCTGCAGCAAATGCTACATTACCGGTTCTTGGCTCACCAAATGTCACAAGACGGACCAATTTAGCTTGGAATATTTTCTTCTTCACTAAATATAATGCTGTCATCGATGACATTGATGCACCCAATGAATGACCCGTGCACTGAAATGTCAATTTTATCTTATAAACTTTTTTAAATTTCAAAATTTTAGAAAGAGAGCAAATTATATCAGATTAAGATTTCTTTTGTTGTTTTCCAAATAATTAATTTTAAAATATTAGTTATAATCATTAATTAATTCTAACACATTCATATAAGCATTCTCTCCTTAGAAAGATAAATAAAGTGAATTTTTATTTAAATTTTTGATTCTTTCATTTTCATATTATTATTATTAATATCATTTTAGTGATGAAGTTTAAATTAAAATTTACCCAAACTTCGTAGCCGGGATATACTTTCTTCAGCTTAATAAGGTCATCTTTCATGCCACTTCCCTTGAAGAGTCGTTCGAAGGCAGTATGAAAATAGGTCAATACGCCACCACCTGCTTCAAAATTCTGCCATACACCCAATTGCGCTACGATCATATGTATAAACTATAAAATAATATTTATAAATTTTGAAACAATTAAGTGAAATTTAATTCATTGCAAAATATTGATTTTTGCACTTTTTTAAGAAAAATGATTTAATGAAAACTGAGAAAATTAATTTAATTTGTCAATCTTTTTTGTGCTAATTAATTATTTTTCAAAGGTAAAATATTACAGTAATTATCAAATCACTTCGCATAATATATTTATTTAAGTTATTTGAAAATTTAAGCCGAAATCCTTTTTTTTGAACTTTCAAATGAACTTAAAAATTGATGAGATATTTTTTGGGATTGATATGAAAATAATCGATTACAGTATTTTGATGAAAATATTATAATCGATAATTACTGTAACACTGCAAGTTGTAATCGGAAACACTGCAATCGATCGGGAAAAAAGATAAGGCAAATTGTTAACAATTAGCATACTTCTGTGATTAATTGCTTATCCATATTAGCTGACTTATATACAACAAAAATTTTCTTATCACGCTTCGAAACAGCAAGCATAGCAGCGCAAAGATTATGCGATTGGTCACATTCCACTTCGTACCGTTTGACCAATCTTAATTAAGCAAAATTAATTAACTTGAAATATATATTTTAATGAGTAAAATTGACTAACTTGAAATACAATGTTAACATGAAATAAAAAATTTAATGCAGCTGTAGCATATACATCATCAGAAAAATAATAAGAACTGATATTCGTACCGTACATCAGGTTGGCTATTATTAAGACATTCGGTAGGATCTTTGTTTCGAACAGCCAATATAAGACCAAACAGTGACCGGCCAAGTGCATCAGTATATAAGTCCTCCTTAGGTGGTATTTTTTTAGGACACATAAATGGTTCACGTACGACAACATTGTCACTCGGTAAAATAGAAATTGGTTCGCCACATATTGACATTTCAGTATGCCATCTAAAAATTTCAAGCGGAAAAAAAATTGATTGATAAGACTACTCCAGATGTATGAATTCATGATTCCTATGATTCCTGGATATTATAGAGAATGATAATTAAGAAAAAAATGGTAGAAGACAAAGAAACTTATTAAATCGTAAGTTCAGTTACATTTAAACAATTAAAGATTTATCTAATTTGATGTGGATAAAAAATAGTTTTCATGTTAGATCAATAAATGAATCAAATTTCTTTCGTGCGATTGAAACTTTTGGCTTTGCTGTCATAAATTTTTTTTTGACGTTTTTCAATCAAAATTGTTTAAATTAAAATTAAAACATACCCACAAAATCGTTGAAATCCTGGCAAGAGACGATGCGCCTTGACACATGAAGTGCAATTTACATATACTGAACAATCATTGATTGTATAACCGTTGATTGCAACCGGTAGCACCAATAGTAGTAATTTAAGTTGTAACATTTTGTAAAAGGCCTAAAATATTTCTCTTTATGAAATTGTTTTGATATTAATTTGAAATTTCTTTTATTATACAAAATAACAATTATGGCATGCTTCTTTGGTGACAGATCTCCATCAACATACACTGAACAGTGAAACATGATAGCAATTACTCGATATTAATTCCTTAATACTGATTATTCGATACAAAATGAAGAATATCAATTATTTGGTATCAATCACTCAATACTGATTGTTTGATATAAAATGACAAGATATCAGTTGAAATAATTGTCACTTGTAAAGAGAGTGGACAGAGAGAACTGCCAGAACAAAGAATTTTCGAAGAAAAATGGAAAAGACACATTTCACTGCCATATACTAAATAGCCTTTACCATCTTTCATTTCTCTTAGTTCCGTGATTAAATGCATTAATTTAATTTTCTTTTCATAAAATAAACAATACTGCTTCAAATAGGGATAAGATGAGATTTATTTAATTAACTGAATCTGTCAAATGAATCATTCATCACTGCCTGTATAATTTCATTAACAATCAGTTTTTCGCCATTTTTGTCAATAATTCATTTCAGTTATTAACCATTGAAACTAAACAAAAAGAATTTTGTATTTTTGCGAAAATTTATCAGCGATGACTGATGTTGAAAAGGCATGAAATGTCCACAAGAAAATGTGACATTTGCGACAACTTAAATAAAAAAAAAAGCATCTATGCCACTTCTATGATGATGCAAAGTCTTCTTTGATATCAGTGCAGTTTGACTAATAATTCAATGATTCAGTGATTATAAAATTTCTAAGCAATCGTTGAATCAAGCAATTCGATACTTGAAAATCATCAAAAAAGCAACAATTCAAATTTGAATTTTCCCTTATTGCACATACTAATTACATACACTAGCAGCTGCAACAAATAATTTTCTTATGCGAAAAGTTCGCTAGCAAAGTAAAATCAATTATCGCATTTAAGATATAAATGGAATAAAATTATAGTAAATATGTGAAATTAAAGAATGAAATAAATTGAAATAGTTTTTTGTTGAAATGTGCGTACACTTTGTGTAGTTGAAAATTTCGATTTACGATGGTAATCGGACGAAGGTCTGTTGACATTTCATACATTTAACCCTCTGCCATATTCTTTTAGGTCATTCTTTTGGGTACTTGTTGAAATCTTTCTTTTTTAGGTCACAACACACATTCATCGGACACATCGACGTTACACCGCCAATGAGCATTGCAATCTATTGATGATACTGTCTCAAACATTTATCATTTCAAGGCCAAATTGCATAATAATGATAATTATACAAAATATAATGTCGAATATTTATCACTAATGGCTAATTACATAAGATAGTGTGTCGTAGTATGTCAAAAATTTATCATTATATGACCAAAGTATGGTACTGATATTGGATGAGCGTATTTCTGGTTTGGATGATTTGAACACACGTGGCATGGATATATCCATTGGTAAGCTACCATTCTACGCAGCACTCGGTGGCATTCATGGTAAATAGTACCTGCCGGTTATTCTCGATATTTGAAGGAATTGTAAAAATAAATTAGATTAAATTTCGTTCACTAAATTCTTTTTGTTTTCAATTGAAGAAAAGTATTTAACACTACTTTTTGCTCTCTTTTTGTTTCAAATTTAAGTTTCATTGAAATCCAAAAAAAGCTTTCATTTAGGTAAATCAAAGAGAGTAAATCATTCGAAAATATTACGTAGTCAGAATAGCTGGAAATTCAATAAGCCAAGAGGAAATTATTTTTTGCAATAAAGGTTGTTATTGATTTATAATTGAAAGTCATTGTATTATGTTCAGAAAAATATCACATCAACCCACAAAAGAAATGATTGAAAAAATTGCAAGCCGGATTTTCGGATCAAATTATACAAAATATCAGTTCCAGGAAATGTTGAACGTAGACTGAATAATTAAAGTTGTTGATTGACAATTTCATGAAAGCATTTGTTAAGTGTTGAATTTTTTTCTCAAGAAACCATCACTAAATTGAATTCCACAGTTCAATGGTCCCATTGCCTACTTTCTTAATACTTTATCAAGCGGTGAAACGATATTAAGCTTGAAAAATCAAACGTATTCTTTCGTCAATTGGGAGAACATATACGTCAGTGATAAAACAATCAAGTACAGATCAAAAAATCAAAAGTCAAGTCTTATTGGTTCCAATAATAGCTCCAACTTGCATTCGAGACACTTTTTTCAAATTTTGAACTCGGAATGCCTGATATCTGGAAGCCTGAAGGCCTCGGTCATTACAGAGTCCTCTTTATTGAGGAGATTAAATGTATGACAATTTTACTCCGGAGCATAACTCAAACATGAGGTATTCATTGTACCTTGTTGGACGATATGGCGCCGGAACATAGAAACGAAATTAACAAATAAGTAAGATTAAAAAAACGAACTTTTCTACGGAGAGTTAGTGCTGTCCATGGAAAAGTCTGGAGGCATAGGGAATCGAACCCCAGACCTCTCCGATGCGAACGGAGCGCTCTACCCCTGAGCTATGCCCCCTATGTTTCAACCTCTATGATTTGTACTTATCTGGATGATTATTACAAATGAATAACAAATTACAAAAGTTAATTTGATAATTACGAAGTTAATTATTCAAAGAAATAATTTTGAGAGAAATTTTTTTTCCGAATTTCCTCATTCTTTACCTTAATTTTTTCTTAAATTGTTGAAATGACATCAAAGTGATAAATTTTAATAGCAAAATTTTAGGCAAAAAAATCGTTTATCCTTGCAACATTTTGTAAAAATTTCGGAAGCTTAATTAATTCATTGCTGAATAGAAAGAGCTTTAATTAATAATTAAATTAATAATTCTTTCTGATCAAAACTGCCACTCATAATTATCACTGTAGTAGTGTCAAAAAATTCAATAACATAATTTTTCTAAGTTTTCAAATGCTTAACTAATGCAAATAATTAGCAATTTTTTCCACTTATTAGTTTCATGCTTCCAAACGAAATCCCGTTTACAGCGATAATGATTGGGGCATTCTTATGTTCCAGGAAAGATTTTGATCCTTTTGAAGGTATTATTGCGCATTTTGGGTCAAAAGAATTCATCATTAATAATGTCATGCTTTATGATTGGTTTTTTTAGTTGGTATTTCTTAATAATTTGATCAAATAAACCATTCATTTATTTCAGAATTATTTTTCTTTGGACTTTATTACTTTGAGCTGTTATTACTTTATCATTTATCTTTATAATTAGTCAGCTTATTTTTTGCAATACAATTTACCTTTTTTCTTACTTGAAACTTACATTCGAAATCCGAGCATTGTAATAATTCATTGAATTATAATTTTGATATTCATTTTAAAAAATGGATTCAATTTTTAGACGACAGTAAATTTAACATAATTTAAGAAATGCCACTCTTTCAGCACAATAATGAATAACTGTGACCGATGTAGGAAGTATCCATTTCGACTCGCTTATACGATTACGTTAATCTTACTTCTCATCATCACTAATTATTCTTTGTTTAGTCCAAGTTTTTTAGTTTGTCATTTAGAAGTTGATTACATAATTGAACTAAGAGGAAAGAATAGCACTTAATGAATCAATAAAACTCATTAAGTTTGAATTTTTATTAAGTGTGATTCAAAATTGTCACATCGAAATATCAGACATTTCTACGAGATTTTTTTGTAAATAAATAAATTATTTGAGCAGAAAAAATATTATGGCTTTAGCAAATTTGACAAAGTTTATTCCAAGCTCTAAAATTAGTAATTATTTAAGAATTGCAAGTATTTAAGCTTAATAATATTTGCAATATTTTAGATTGGCGAATTATTGTATATTCCGATAACTTTGATTTAATAAGCTCTAATGTCAATGTCACAATAAGTGAAAACGGATAATATTCAACAGTTTTCAAATGAACCGAAGTCAGCCATACCACGCCAAATGGGTACCGCAACAAGTCTCCGTACATATGATGCTGATCTGGATGACGAATTGCTGGATGATATAACACTGTGGAATGATAATGATCTGAAAAGATAAAATTGGAGTTTGGAAATAGAATTAAATGGCAATAATTCAATTTTCGGCAATATTAAATTGTCTAAGATAATGAATAACATGGATCAATTCTGTTTCATATGGTCTACGGCAAGTATTATTTCTTTTATAATCCTTCCTTGACTGATTTTGAGTATGTAAATTTGGAAGAAATATTTTGAAATTTGCTTTGTTTCAACGAAGTGAAATTTTTTTCAAAAAATTGTTTTTTTTTTTGATTTCAGAAGAGGCCACTATCGGATACCATTTAATGATCTTGATTTTTACTATAACCCTTCTTGATGCAGTGACTTTAGTAGCAGCAATGATTGATTACGATTTGAAATTTATATGGAAAAAGACCTGTCACTTCTTTATGTTACTTAATATTGTTCTAGCGCTGGCTTATAACAACTGCTATTGTTATATATGCATGCTGCAATGGATGAGTCATTGGTAAGTGCATAAAATTAAAATGAGTCTGAATGCTTTTTTCTAGATGGATATATAAAATTTAACACTGATCCTGGAAATATCCATGAAAGTAAAATTAAAAATTTAATTTAAATTTCTGTTTTTTTTGTAATTAAAACCGAAGAAATCTGAGTTCGAAAATTTTCAATTTTTGTGATTAGAATGACATGACTTCATTATTGATAATAGATAATGGTTGAATCATGTTGTGAGACGATTGGAAAGCGCCAGATCATCACCTCAGGGAGAGGTCGACATCATGAAAGTGGCTTCTACATCAATTGTGTGGCTCTGTTGATCCACTGGATTCTTAATTTCGGTTCTGTCATCTATTGCAAATGGCCAGAAATTCGTCGTCTAATTGCGAATTTCTTATCGCGATAATTCTTTCCTGTTTTTTTCTTTTTTAGGAATGTTCTATTTAATTGCAAAATATTTTACCATAATTGCTATCACTGTAGTTGATGCTGTCATATTACTGCAGTTGACAACTTCAAATGTTCTTACGTCCAAAATTTTTCTTTTCGCTTCTTTATCTTTATGAAAGTTATAGAAATGCGTAAAATATGTTTTGTTTGACTTTTTATCAAAGAACAAAATTAAGAAACAATTCTGCGCAACTTTTATCACTAACAATTATTCACTGCAAATATTAGTTGATTGGTTCAAAGTTCAGATCGATGCTTAATACTGTTAAATCAACTCCACCATAATCACGATATGTAGCAGTAATTAATTATACTGAAGGGAAGAAAACTTGTTCGCAGGATTAACGTTAAGTCTAAACTAAAGTGTCATCGAATGGGGGTCTGTAGTTTCAGTTCTTTTAAGGTTTTCATTTCCTGCGGAATTATATTTTATTGAGGAAATCGAGTAGCACCTTGCTATGAAGCCTTCGCGGAGTGGGAAAAGCATTTAGTGTTGTAATCAGAAATATTAAGTAACACTGGAGTACCAATATCATGCTTGAAGGATCGTTTCTGTACCTTCAATTAAAATTCAGTCACGAAAATTGGGAAGCTTGTCGCAGCAGAAGAAGTGCCAGGATAGTGTTTAACATCTGTCACACAAAATGATGCGTAATTAAGGAATTGACTAAACTAACTGATTGAAATTTATGAGGTAATTTGGCAAAATTCTATCAGACGAAAAGTTCTTTGAATCACTTTGTACAAATTCATTGGCATCAAGTAAGCCTTCAATTTTATACTTCAATTTTAAAAAATAAAAACGTGATTCACTAAAAATTATACAAGCACATGATATTTTAATTTTGCAAGGTAGAGAAAAATCGATATTCCTTTTCAATATTTGTAGAATTCATATTGTTACTTACTTAATACGAACGGAGAAATGAAGAAATTAGTGAAATTATAAATTTCAGAAATCATTTTTTAAAAGTTGACATTAATGACAATAGATAGCAATTATATCAATTAATTACCACGAATTATAGTACAAATGATGATGGAATGGAATGACATGACTTTTTTAATTTTGAGAAAGAATTGAAATGCAATATTAATTAAGAGATCATTTTCATTTTATTATAGCAAGTGAAATAAATTGTTGCAACGAAAAGTTTAAGATTGGTAAGTAATGTTCAATTAAAATATCAAAACATATGACATTACGGAACTGGAGAAAACATCGTGTGACAAATAAAACAAAGAGTTTTTTTTAAATTTGTGCAAAAATTTTTATCAAATTTTCTGATCAAGAAAAATTCGTCTAAAAAAGATTTCTTCTTTAAATATTTATTTGAAAGAAAAATTCCTTACAATAATTTTCTTTCCATCTTTCTTGCCTATTCTACACGGTTGTGCCTACCAGTTAAAGTTTTCTTAAATTCCATAACATATAATATTTTTACTTTTAAATTTAAATATGCAAAAAGTGTACGAGCGTTCTTCTTGCCTCCAGCGGAAGGATCAAATGTAAGGATATAAGGATATAATCAAATTAAACAAATTTAGTCAAATTCAATTTTACATTGTTTTTTGATTTATTTAATAGTTTGCATTATAAAATAAAATTTTTTTTGTTAAAAATTTGAACAAATATAAAAATGTGCAATTTTTCACTTACCTTAAGGCGTAAAATATTGTCAATTAATTTTTTTTAAAATCTTTTAGCATTTTTGCTGAAAATTTTAATATTGTAAAATTTATCAGCGGGAGGCAAATATTTCAAAAATTGAAGACGGTCAAAGGTCAAAGGGATAATAGCAAAATTTAGCGTTCATCAGAAATGGCTACAAATATAGCTACAAAGCTACAGTTGGTTACGTTTTAGTTAAGTTTATTATTTTAGTTGAGTTTATTACTGTAACAAAGCATATCGTTTTGTTCGTTATCCATGTTTCATCCTGATAATTAATTATGGAAATAATTCATTTCTTGTTGAATTATAAATAGAAACAAAATGAAGCACTAATGTGAATTTAATACTTCCACAACTTTTAAATCCAACAAATTTTACTATATTTCATAAATATTGGAAATATTTTTAAGACTACTCAATTAGTTCACTCTAGTCGCATTGCTTTTTTCATCGAAGAGAAAATCTTTGATAAGAAATTTCAATTTTATTAAATTTTCTGAAATCTTTGCTCTTTAAATTCACGTCTCTATCATCGCACGCTCAGACTGGAAGGCGAAGTTGTGGTAAAGTTATACGATGAAGTTGACGAACAGCAGTTTGACGAATTTCTTTTTACTCCGGTATTTATATTTGCTATTGTGATTGGTGCCGTGGTGATTCCGTCATCGTTTTTCGGATCCTTCTTTTTAATGAAGATGGAAAAAGAGGAAAAGAAAAGCCTGGGAAGGTTCCGAGATCTAAAAGAACACCAGTTTAATACTTCTGATATGATTATCAATTGTTATAATCACTGGTGAGTGAGATAGAGAAAAGAAGTAAGCTTAAAGAAGGAATTGGAAATTGTCAAAAGGTGAATTTAAGAAATTTAAACAAATTTAACAAATTTATTTAAATAATGAAACGTATTTTCTGCGTACAAAATTATACTCCTAAATATTATAAAAGCAAATTTCAGAAATGGCAGATTTCAAAAGGACCCGGAGAATTGTAAATTTCAACCTTATAATATCCGTGAAATTTAACAAGTCTTTCGAGTGTCCGATAGATTCATCTGGAGTGTCCCATTGACCATTAAAAAGAAATACAGTGTGTTAAACTGTTTCCTGTTGTTTTAGCTCTATTTTTGAATAGTTCCATAATCTTAAGGCTTTCTATTACTCTTATGAATTCTTGTCGAATCACCCAAGATCACAGTATCATAGGCAACAATTTCAAAATTGCCAATCTTTTAAGAGAATGGCATATCAAAAAATAAATGGATAACCAGGTATCCGCAACAACTGGCATCAAATTAAGACTTTCTAACAAGAGACATTTAATCTGGAAAGTTTTAGATTTAAGAAATTCGCCATTTGTCTTAATTAATCAAATTTTAAAAGTACACACTTTCTTACAGAAGTCTGCCTTTCAATGGGTTCAAAAAAAAGCCGGGAAAAAATGATAGGTAGGAAATCGCAAAAAACACATAGTAAGAACTTTGAAATTTATCCAGTAAAATAAATGAAATTAATAATGGGAATATTCGGCAAGCGAACATATTTGACACTTTTACAGCATGCAAAATGAAACATTTGATAGAAGGCTATCGACAAAATGAAAAGACTCGGAATTTCTGACACTATTAAAGTAATACTAATTTAATTCTATTAATTTCAATTTAAATAATTAACAAATCAGTGTTTAAACATTCCATGCTCATTTCAGAATTGTGACATATTTTCATGGAAAAACTGTATTCTTTTTTCTTCTTTAATGCCAAGTATTGCTAAAGAATGTACACCTTTTAGCATGGACAAAATGATGATAAAGATGTGACACAGTTGCTAGCTGTGACATAGATGGCATAGGACGAAAGCGAACTGTTGGAAAAAGCAGAATCATTTACAGATAATAATGAATAGATTAATCAACATACTTTTTGCTTATTAAAACATTCATCAATTTTAAAATTAATATATTTCCCCAAATAAAGAAATAATTAGATTGAACTTATTTCTTCTAAATTACTTTCATGTTACGTAAATGATAAACAGTTTGTTAAAGTATGTCGGAGTTTGTAAAAGTGAAAAAGTATAAAAGCATGCATAATAACTAAATTGTGGAAAGTTTATCGTTGTTACAATAGGTAAGCATGCTGCAGCAAAGGGAAATCTTAATGAAGATTTTCAAATGGTCATCAGTTAAAATGATTAATTGTAAAAGAAAAATATGTAAACTTAAAAACAACTATTTTCTGTTAACAAAGTTTATTATAAATGACTATTGGAAAAGAAATTTCTAAAACTCTATGAAAACATTCTTCTATGCTAATATTTTTAAAACTATTGTCGTTTGATTTTACAATTCCACGATGACAGTGTTTTGTCACATGTGTTGAATATTTCAAAAATTAACATTTTATTACTTTCTTAATTAAGAAGTGAAAATCTGGTTGCTTCATGTCATTTTATAATTGTGTCTAGAGCTGTGCTACATGATGAAAGAGTCAAATGTTGGTCGTGTAGCCTTTGGTGTCTGTGTCGCCCTAACGATGATTTTTTCCCTCATTTCTCTTCTTACGCCTGGTAGGTGAAGTTTACCTTTGTTGTATCATATTGCAGGCTAATCAGAACAACTAAACAAGAATATCCAAAGCTCTCTGGGAATATTTATAATTTTCAGCATGGCGAACATTTGAGAAAAGGCCTGAAGCACTTGAACAAGGCCCTGCTATACCAGCTTCTATTGGTCTGTTTCGATATCAGTGTTTTGGAGACTTACGAAAAAAAGATTGCAAAGTATGTAAGACGAAAGAACCTGATAACGATTTGTGCAATTACATGTTTGATGTTAGTTAATTAATTTAATTTGCACTTTTAACTTTTTTACAATGTTTGTAGTTCAAAAATCGTTCCAAACTGATATTTTTCGGCTATCGATCAGTGCAACTAGTTTAATTCAAATCCATTCATTACTTCACTTCATTTCAGCATCGTGCACCGTGGGAGGTAACATTAGTGTACACATTGATATCTTCTTTAATTATCGAATTAATTGCTATCCTATATTTATTTCTACCACGAGAATTTTGTTGTGAACAATATGAACATATGGCAATACCATTTGGTGGCTTTGCAGCAATTATATTTATGCTATTACTTTATGGTGTCATTAGTTATCCGGAACGATATACTGAAATTTCAAGTGACTTATTGATTTTAATCAAATAATCAATAATTATTTGAATGACTTGAATGACTGAATTAATTAAATGGTATAATTAAAAGAAGTTAAATGTAAAGTTATTTAAATTATATTATATAATATTTGCTGCATATAATAATTATAGTTAAATTGAAATTTGGACAACAAAACTTCCTATTTCTCTTTTTTTAAAATTAGCAAATTTTTTAATTACATTTTTCGTTATAGGCTTACTTGAGGCTTTCTCGCACACAGAAGGACACACAGGATTCCATCCATCAATGATCATCATTAGCCTTGGCTACAGTTACTATCTATCATGCATTGCTACTGTTTTTTCATTTCTATCACTCATCGTCGGCATACTTAATGTTACTTTAGCGTGGTGTTTTCTTTGGTAACTCAGATAAAAATGAATATTGTTTATGTTTACTATTTACTGTTTACTACATTTCTTCTGTCCATCAAAATTTTTTAAAATTCCAAATTAAGAATTTGTATTTAAAATAATTTAAAAAAAACAATGTGTATGTGAAAAAAAACGAGCACTTGGACCTTCTGTTCTTTTTCTCTCCGTGTCTTATCGAGTAAACTACTACTGTTTTATTTTTTTACAGAGTGCTCTTTTACTAATCTCTTTAGGTTTGGAATTTGATTTGTCAAGAATTCAAATGCCTTGAAATGTTTTGTGGACTTTTATTGTCCCTCATGTAATTATACAACTAACAATTACTTTATGCATTAGTCACTTCAAGTTCCAGATAAAATAAAATATGAAATTTCAAAGTATCTTTCAAAGCCTTTTGAAATTTTCAATAATTTACTTTACCAGGAAGTTGAAACTGAAAAAATTAAAAACATAAAAATATGAATTATTTTGCGGAATAAAGATTGCTGCAAAGTAATAATCTGAACGATCGAAGATAGGAAGTGGATGAAAATGTTGTGCAACTATTCGTACAATCTGTCTGATCGAAAACACGGTTTTTTTAAGAGACATTTTGAATTATCAAAGTTAAACTTTGAATTTCACCTATTCCGCGAAAATTGAAGAGTCATCGGCAACCATATGTCCCTTAAACTCAGGCATATTTTCAGCTGCTTTGAATAATTGTTTTTTTTTTTTTTTTTTCAAGTGCATCATTATAACTTTAATCACGAAGGTTACGAAATGCAGAAAGTATCCCGAAAAACTATGAGAACAACAAATTGAAAATTGTTGTTGAATAAATTGAAAATTATTCAAAATAACTGAAAATATGCTTAAAAGATTGATTTTTTCAAGGCTCAGATTTGCAAAAACGAACCAGATCAGATATTTTAAATGGACTGACTTAGAAATTATTGTTATATTTCATGTTTAGATATCAGAAAGCCATATCATTCTTTATCATTACATAAGCTGCATACATGAGATTTATTATAGTATGCATCATTCTGAGACACGATAATAAATCAATTACAGTGCGATAAGATTTGATATTTTGGAATAACGAAGTTCATGCAAATAATCATCAACTAACGAAAAACAATATCATACAATCATAACATAGTAACAATTTTCACTGCAACATACTGCTCGATTTTCCATTAATCTTTTTTACGATATTCTTTGGCAATTTATCAAAAATTAGAAATCCAGCAGAACGCTCGATAGTGTCCAATGGAACCATAAAAGAAGTCAGAGGCGTATCATCCGGTATTACCTGAAATCATTAAATTCTATCAAACAGCTGAATCATAAAAATGGTCGTAAGCTAGTCAGTTATATAGTCTATCACAAATAAACAAATATTTATCAATTTAACAAACATTTATTTGCCAACATGGCTATATCAAATATTTCGAACTAAGTCAACAAAAAATTACCAGTTAAACAACTATTACAAATAACTTACTGCATTTGGCATAATATATGCTTCTAATTCGAATTTGCCATCTGGTAGTTCTACTAGTATGACCTGAAACAAGCTAACACTTAGATATATATATTAGATATACATGTTAGATACCAACTTCTGAGAAAATATAACGCTTCAGACCACATTACCTTAAAGAAGTGTGTCGGTACGGCAATATTATTCCGACCAACAACCTTATACTTGATGTATAAAGAACCATCCTTCTCTAATTTCGGTAGAAATAATGGCCCTGTACAAATGTACACATTTTTGTGCTTCCTTGCAAGCTTCCTAAAATTTAATCTCCAAAAGCTGAAATTTTTGAATGTGTTAAAAGATACATCATTGTGCGATGAAATATGAAACAGCACAATTAATATGCTATACTGAACCTGAACATATTTTGATTTTAGAAAAGATGTAAAATGATGTAAAACGTTTTACATTTTACATTAGATGTAAAACGCACTGCACTTTTTTTAGTTCATTAAGAGAAAATATCAAATATTTGTGAAATAACTGTTTAAAACACAACACCTAGCGTGTTTCTCCAATTCATTCCATTTGTTCCTGTTAAATCCTTTACCAATTTGAGGTGCCATATTGCTCAGTAAGAAAGTTTGGTCAATAGCAATTTGCGATCGCCGATGATTGCCAGCTGCAGCTAAGTGACCACGATCATATCCACTACCCTGCAATTATCAGAGCTTACAAAATCCATAACATGAGGAAACATCCAAAAGACCTTCGCTTCAATAAAAAACAGAAAGAGGGCAGCTTTACATAAATTGGACAGGTTAACTTCCAGATTCGTCAAAAAAGAGCAAGGAATTGAAGCAGTTAAAAAAGAAGCTAGCCTCGAATGCAAAAATATGCCTTATAGTCATCGTTTGTTGATTTGAAATAAGGATGAATTGACGCGTCCTCATGAAAGTTGCATTTTGAACGATCAACAGATGAATTGTAAACTAATCTATCTGGAGTTAGGTGCTCAATAACCCAATGAGCTATTCTATAAAGAAAACAGAATGAAAACAAACTTTAGTAAACAAATTTATTAGCACTAACACGTGGACAAAATGAACTTCAAAACCTGAAGACTACGTAAATAACAATGCACTAAAATTTCAATGCAGTACACAATCTTAGTATTTAACCGATGTGTAACTGAATTCAAGTCGACATCTTTTAATTAAAGTAGCTTGAAAACACGGAATCGTTTGTTAAGTGAAATGTAAAATGTAATAACCTATTTCGACGGTCATATGATAAAACATAATCCTCGTAAGTGCGTAAGTTATCAAAACCGGGATAACCATAGCGCATTATTTGGGATGCACGAGATGGCTGCCCTTTCACATGTTCGATATTCAAGGCTGGAGAGGATCCAGTCAAAACGTGTGGTGGTTGCACTAACGGTAACTAAAAAAAATATGCCAATCCTAGAAGTTATCAATGGAAGAAAAAACAGTCAGTCTTATAAGCATTTTAAAACAAAATTGACAAATCTACCAATTCAAAATTTTATTAATTTACCAGTGAATCCTGTTAGCTTCCACCATACTACCAATTTCCAATGCATGCGGTACTTTACAGGATCCAAATTAGAGCAAATTCTATGAACTAAAAACTTGAAAGAAATTAAAATTTGAAAAAATCTAAAAGCCAAACAATCTACAGGGATTCTGCATAAGCCTTTATATTATGACCAATGAAAATTCAAAACAGAAACGTACTTCGGCAGTTGCGGCATTAGCTCGTTTCAGTATATATGTGTCAGTCCAATAACCAGCGAAGAAAGAAGCAGCTAGCAGTGAAACAGTGCCCGATCGCTTAGCAATGTGTCGCATCCTTTTGGAATGAAATTGAGAAAACTGAATCGTTAAGAAGCGAAATAAAAATGAGACGACGTATGTGTAAAAATAAAATTCGGTGTCATCATAGAGACAGGATTCAGTGTCATTGATGTCAAAGGAAAGGTAATAATTAGCTGCTGCAGAAAACATTCAATATACTAGAATCTAATATTAAACAAGCAATGTGAAGGATGACGCGGAATCTTCAACAAAACACAATCATTTAAATAGCAACTTCTAGTTTTTAAATTTATTTAGCGATTTGAGCTTGAATCTGCTAGGATGATGAGTAGGAGTTTCGCAAAGAAATAAACAAGAGACTAAAGATATTCAATGTTTCAGACATCTAGATGGATTGCTGTTAGATGGAAAAGAGAATAAGGGTTAGAGTGTATGCAAAAGAAATAAATAAAAAGGATACTGTAGAAAGAAAGATGTCAAAGGTTGACAGAAATCATCAGAAGACAGTGTTGTTACAGAAAAAAATTGTGTAAATAGATCAACGTGTATAGTGAAAGATTGGAGAGAGTGGTAATGGAAAATATTGAAATAATGGGACCGGTAACGAATGTTTGCTTAATAATTCCCGTTCTCATAGCAGAAGTCCCAGTAATTCGAATTCCAATGTTTCAGATCTCAATAATTTCAATTTAATATTTCAAGTTCTAGTGTTCTGAACCGCAATAATTGGAAATTCAATATTTCAAGTTGTAGTAATCCAACTTTCAGTAATAAATTTGCGAGTTTAGGAGAGCTTTTGTTTGGACATATTTCTTTTATTTGCTCATTTTTCTTTTTCTGCAAAGTTTTTAATCTATAGAATATATAGAAATAAATGATATCAGTATTTCATTCATTCGGGCTTAGCTGACTGTTTACAGTTTCTGAATGAAATTCAGATTCAATTTTTAAAATAAATACGACGAAAGCTTTTTATATTTAATATATTTGTACGACACATTCCCAGTGGAGGTGCATAGCATCTCAGTGTGTGCAGTTTGTACAGTTTCCACTCTTTTCCTGCATTCATTAGCGTTTTATTTGTTTAATTAGGTAGGGCGAAAGCGATTAAAGTTTAAAAAAGTCGTGTAGGTTGTTGGTGAACAGTGAACATCATTGAATTCTTTTGCACTGATGGCAAGGAATAGTTTATTTCGTTGATTTCAATTGTCGTGTGAAGTTGACACTGTCTTTTATTTGACAAGTCATCGAGAGCGGGAAATATTTAAGCTGAACAGTTTATGATATTCATACAAGTACGTTATTGTTAGTTGCTAATTGTTATTGTTGGTCGTTATTAGTTTTATTCAGTATAGAAGTTTATAATTTGCTTCATGAGGAAACAGATTAAATCGTTTCAATTTTATGAAATTTATTTTAACTCGTTTAGTAGGTCAAATTTCACTTAGTAAAAATTTCGAAAAATAATTTAAAATGAAATTGATTGGTGCAAAGGCATCTTTTAGTATACATTGAGTCAGTTGCTAAGAGCTTAGGAAACAAGATGAGTCATTGTCTAGTAATAATTCCTGTTCTTCTACAAGTTTTGAATTTATTCGAGTGTGTAGAATGGAATGGAAATGTTATTTTTATTTTTAACGAGTTTTTTTTTTTTCTTTTTACTCCAACGAAATACTTTTACTAACTGTCGAAGCAATATTTACGGTTTCTTCCTAGTTATCTGGCCATCTGGTCATCTGGCCATCTCTCTTTGATGCTTCATTTCTGTCTGATTGTATTCCAAGTTTTTCAGTCATGAAGTTTCAGAAGTCTGTTGCATAATTAATTTTTGACAAGGAACTATTTTCCTTCCACAGCAAGGTAAAGAATGAAATAATTAACAAAAGATATATTGTAGGACAGAGTATGTACTATCGATTGCTTCATCGATAGTATTTTTCGAAATGAAATGAAATTTTATTCAAACTGTCATCCACAGTGAAAGCGATAAGCAATCATGGCATGCCTAACTTCCTCTTTTTAATTGTCGATTTCAAATTCTGCCGAATAATTTCACATATGAAGAAAGTCAGATTAAAATGCTCCTTTATTTTACCGACATACAGAAATGAAATGAAATGAAATTCGATCAAATCATATTTACCCTAACATTCATTTAATTCAAAAACAACAAGCAAATAACACTGGACATTTCCTGTAATGCCATCTGAGGTATTCATAAAGTTAGTTGCATGGATAATTAGTATCAAGCAATTTGAGAAATCTTTACTGCTTGCTAATTAGGGTACAAATATTAGACTATTTTATCTCAACACTTCATCTCTTCACTTTCTCATTTATTTCTTCTATTTAATTTGTTCATTTAATTATTGATTTATAAATGTTTCTCTATGCATTGGTCATTCCTTTTTTCAAATTGACCCATTGACAACATTAATCAGTGCATTCGTTCAGAACTATTTATGAAACAAAACTTCCCATTCATTTGTATAATGATCTTTATCTCTCTATAAACTTTACATGTAATCTATCTGTCTGTCCGTCTGTTTGTCCGTCTGTCCCTCTCTCTCCCTCTCTCTGTTTGTGTATGTAAAGAATTTATGTCGCAGGGAACAGTGGTGAAATGTTATTGTATTATTAATCAGACACATTATGATATTTGATGACATTTGACATCGCTCACAGATGACACAATTCTTTGTTTATATTATTATTTTAAGATAATGAAAGGCAGGTAACAGTGCAGTTAAATTGTTGGTGAAATTAAAAGAGTAAATGAGTAAATTTAATTGAAGCAAACTTTTTCATAAGATTAAAAATTAAATAAAAAGTAAAGTGAATGCATTGATTGTTTCTTTTCTTTACTGTATTGTTTCTATGCGAACATATCAGTCACTATAATTGCTTATTTGATGTGATAGCAATAAGATATGCTTATTGCTGTTGTATTTTATTCATACAAAAATCTTCGTAAGGATAATACAAATTTTTGTGCAAATTATTCTATCTCATTCTATTTTTCATATTTTTCTGTGAAAAAAAATTCAATACTAGCGATAATTTAAAAGCTTTGCTGATATACTAATTACAGTGAAAATTAATTAATTAATTAAAAAATTTTCACTATTTACATAAGTATTATAATATCACCAATCGAATTAGTAATCTTTTCTGTCTTTACTTTAGAAGTTGATTACGATCATATCTCTATGACAGGAAGTGATAATATTAATAGCTTGAAGATTAAAGCTTACTGTTTTGTTGGAAACGGACATTAAGTAGTTTATACTTGCTGTTATGGGAAAAACTTACTGTTTAAGTTACAAGTAATGCTTAGAGAAATAAATATAACAAAAAAAAAAGTAATGGTTAGAGAAATAAATATAACAAATGTTTACGTTTAGTACTTTCTCCTACAATAAGACATTCACACGATGTTTTTAAATTGCTTGACATATTTACATGCAAAACTACTATTCCATGACAATGTCGTGAAATGCAATGAATCAAATATCTGAAAAAAGTCAAATGTTTATGAAATTCAAATCGTAGAGAATCAGTTCATTCAAATCGTAGTAAATCAACTCATGTGCTAGAATAATTGAGTAATACTTTCTTGATGGTTTTTTTTGCGATCATCGTGTGTAGTTGCTATGGTAGCTGCGAAGTATTCATTAATAAAATCTTTCATTGCGTTTTCAGTATATTAACTAGCTTTGCTTTATACTTTTCACAAACTCTAATTATGCATTTCACGATTCAGCCTTCTAACCATAAAGGCTATTAATTTATGGAAGCTTAGCAGAATAAATTCCTGAGAGTTCTAAGTGATTGTTGTAGAATAGGTTCCTGAGAGTTCTAAGTTCAATAACAATGTTTTTGTAATAATGGATAGAAGTTTCCTATTTAACTATTAAACAAACAATTGTCCAATTAATTTTTGCAATTTAAAAATTAATAATTTACTACTTATAGTAGTTAGAAAGGAAAGGAAATGTTATACCATTGTGGTTGTGCGGCAGTGTTAAAAATTTGTAGTAAAGGAATAGCCTGACAGTATTTCTTTTTTTCAGGGATACTTCAATTCGATTCAAAATGAAAACAATAAATATGAATGTATGTGAAAAGAAATGACCGGTTGGACTATTTGACCAGCATAATAAGCTCTTTTCTGATCCGTGGCTTATCCACCGAATTATTACTGATTTTTTTTGACAGGGCGCTCTTTTACTTGTCTCTCTAATTTTGTCAACAACCAGAATGCTTCAATATGTTTTGTGGACTCTTATCTTGACTTCAAGCACTTCGTCATTGGATTCTAATTGTCTTCTAAAGTCTCTAATTAACTGAAAATTTAAAACTTCAAAACATGAAATTATTATTGAATAAACGTGAATTGTTGAAAAGTTGAATTCTTTCGATTGATTTTGCAAAATGATGATCTAAATTAATGGACGGATGAAAATATTATCTGATCCTTTCTATAACATTCTCTCTGTTGTGAAACTGTTTATATATCATGGAAACGTTGTATTTCCAACGACACATTTTGAATGTATCGATGTTGAACTTTGAACTTTACTTACTTCTATCAAAATTAAATTAAAAATTAAGCGGTGGTTTTAGTTAACGAGAAAGATCTTATCCTGTTTTATAAAAACTTTCAAAAATTGCAAAAAAAAAATCTCAGACAACTGTGGAAATGTGACAAAATGACAATATCATTTATTTCAGTTCTCTCAAAGTTATTGTTGTCACCTTTGACTTTCGAGCAATTTTATTGAATGAAAACAAGTAAGATAAAAATTGATCATTTCACTTTTATCTCTTTTTATTGCTTTTGAAAAAATAGTCATAATAAAGGTGCGAAATATTTGCACAGTTTAGTCGTATGACAATTCAGCGAACAGACTGTCACAGCCAACATTTTTCCTTTTTTTGAATGATATCTTTTTGTCGTGCCTTTTTTGCTGTCATTGATATATTGTCGTTTAATTTGTCACCTTTCTTGAATTGTTAGAACCTTTGCTAGGTACAACAAACTAAGAAAACTTCTGTCCAGCAGTAATTTATAAATTTCAAATCTGCTTAAATATATTTGAATTCGTTGGAAATGATTTTGACCTTTGGTAAAAGGTCAAAAAGTGTTTTGATTCAGAGTAACAATTAGCATTTGAAAAACTCAAAAAAAAAAAAATTACTGTAGTGAATGAACTCAGTCACAATTACATTGTTTTGCTCGAAATGACAACAATATTATCAACTAATAAGTCTTAGAATTACCTCCATACTTTTAGATAATATTATTGCAGAAGAATCTTTTGACATCGTGACATTTGTATTATTATATTAGAATTTAATCGATCATTCATTGTCGAAAATTTATCTGTTGTTGAAAAAAAGAGAGAGAGGAAAGAATACAATAAACAATACAATGAAAGAAAGTGATCAGATTTAATTCTGTTTTACATAATTCGTCAATTTTTTTGGAACAACATCATGAAATAGTTAAATCTTAAACGAATCATAAAATTTGGAATTGACTGACTTGATCTTTCTCATCTCTTATTCCTATCAATGACTCATTGTGATTTAGTTCATTTCAAGCTCATCTGATAAAGCTAGAGTATTCGACGGGAAAAATTATAATTTTCAATATGATTTTTAGCATTCTCAATTGAATACGCTTTTTCGCAGGTGAAATTTAGCTTATTGCATTTACTTAGATTAATGAATACGCCACTATATTAATTGTTTTTGAATTTTAAATTAATTCTACCTATCCATTAGCTGCATTCTCTAATCGATTGTTAGTGACCAAGCAGTATTGCAACGGATAAAGTAGAACAATGTGCCTTTCATTCGCTGGGCAACTTTTGTTTGGCATCTTAATGGTCATTACATTTGGATTAACCACTATGTTCCTGCCCGGTCATTACTTTTACAAAAATTTATTGTATTATTTTTGAAATTTGCAAATTATAACATCAATTTTTTAAAATTAAATTATTAAAAATTAATTGCAGACTAATAATTAAAGAATTACAACTTAATTAAAGTAAAATATTCTTCAGTAAAGTTTTCATACTTTTGGATGAAAATTAGGAAATTATACCACAATTTTTTTAATTAGGAAGTTATATCTTAATTCTTTCAGTTAGAAAGTTACATTTTAATTTTGGATTTCTGTCTCTTTTAACCATTAATAACATAAAAGATCAGTTCAATTTAGCGCCATGAAGGAAAGAGAAAACAAAAACGAAGATTTCATTTTAAAATTTTTACCAAGAAGATAGCATCAGTAAATGATTTAAGAAAGAATTGCATTAATTTAATTGCAAAACTACTTAATTTCACTTCTAATTTTCAGACTTGGATTATTTGCAACAAATAACAAAGAATATAACCAATGATTTGAAGGATTTTAAAATGCCTACAGAATTTTTGTCAGTACAATCGCTATGTCGAATTTTATCAGATGATAACGTCGCTCAAAATATTGAAATAAATTCTAACGACTTTTGCAAGTGTTGGTTTCATGTAAGTTTCAAACTAATTCTAAGTTAAAGATTAATTGGAAATCTTTAGATTAAAATTTCAACTATAAGCTTTAGAATATTTGAATTTCGAAGTTAGACTGGTCATTGCAACATTCAGATTTGGGTCAATGATTGCAGCAATACTAATGAAAAACCCAAAGCCAAAAACATTTATACCGAGAAAATAAAACTTGAAATCATTATTACTCATATATTTACTAATTAGAAACTCGCTAGCTTGTGTTAGCAGTTAAAATTTAAAGTTTTTTAAAAATGCAAAAATGCAATTTGCCATTTTTCAACTATAATTGTTGTAATTTAATAGGACTTATAAACGTGGCAGCGCTGTAAATTTGTGATTAAAATTGTGTTTTTAATCCAACAAAGTGGAAAAATAAAAAAAGAATAATGAAAATATAGCAATCTATTCTGAATATTTTTCAGCAATTAGAAGATTGGCAAAAAGTAGTAGTGACAGTGATATGCTTGGCTTTGTTTGCTGAAGTGATAACTATTTGCTGGACGGTAGTTTCATTGTTTGGATGTTGCTGCCGAAAGATCTGCTTACAACTATTGCCAGTACTTTCGTTAATTGTTGCTTCATTTCTTGCAACAGCAGTTCTCGTCTTTGCTCTAAATAATCCAGAAGTTACCCGTATGTTCTTTTTTTTTAATATTATTACAAATTAAGTCTGAAGTATTATTAATCCAGCAATTAAAATATTGAATGAAATTTGTTCATCCTGAAAAAAGCTTATTTTGAAATTTATCAATTTCACTGAACAGTTTCGTTCCTTGGGAAATTAACATAATATGTTAATTAAAGTATTTTGGAGAGGGAATAATCATTTGTCGTAGAGCAGTTATCTATTTCCGCTATACCTTCACAAAATATCCTGATTACGATTATCCTAATTAATCATCATCAATGACTACGGTCATCTCTTATCAGTCTATCACTATTTCTCCTACCATGTACTAATTACCATACTTATTCTGCATTACCAATGATTGCAGCTATCTCTTATCATTCTATCAATCATTTCTCCTACCACATACTAATTACCATACTTATTCATAGCTGTTTTTTTCTCTAAAGTTTTCAATTCAAATAGTCTTTTCATGAATGATTTATGTTTGCTTAATTTTAGATTTAACATTGAGTTAGTTTAATGTTTGCAACAGTTGCGACAATATTTGTTGACATTAACATGACATATGAGACTCATAAAACTAACAAACCATTGTGGCCTAAGATAATATTTTGCATGACTCACTAAAGATGTCGCCAGGCAGAATTTGTCATCTCACCAATGATGTTCGATTCCACATTTGAAATAAGAAATAAGAGTTGCTAAATTATTGAAGCAGCTACTATTTAATTTCAGTTAGTATACATGAAATTACGTTTGTTATGAAATTTAATCAAAAATTTAATTGTCATACATAAATTAATTTTATGCAGTATGGAGCCTGAAGCATTACCATATGTAAAGTCAATATGTTTTCAAAAATTTTTGGCTAATTTTTGAAGAAATTTGATTTCATTAAGCTTTAATACTTACGTTGCAAATTCAATATTGCGGTAAGCATCGTTACTGTAAACTTCTAGTGAAAGTTTTCTTCTATCTTTTTTATAATTAAATCTTTCGCCAGGAAAATTTCAAAATTCCTACTTTTGCAGAATGCTTTGTAGAAAAAGAAACCAGTGTGATTGGCCTAGAATCTTTGCATAATACAAATGCAAATTATATTGTTGTTGTTGGCTATTCAATGTGGCTACCAGATAACAGTCCATTGTCCTAAGTTTACTAGAAATCTCAATCCAGACTAGAATAATCATGCTTTTATTAAAGTGCGCTTTGTTTCATTATTGCTCTTATCAATCCTTAAAATTAATTTCATAAAAATGCTTTCAGGTGATTTTGATTTTACCGACTTTAAAGGAAGCATTGAAAAAAAAATCCAGAATGATGATGGTCAGAAGTTTTATTTGGCATGTGGCGCATTGGCTACAGCAATTATAGATATTTTTGTTGGTTGCTTAAATTTATGCCTCTTGAAATTCTGTTGCTAGAAAAACGCATGGAAATATCATATAAACTAGGCTATTTCACAACTAGGCTATCAAGTGCATTCACATACAATCGAAATTCGAATCGATGCAATTATCATTAGATACTTTTGTATTTAATAATTATTCTGTTGAATCCTTCTCATTCCAATAACTTAGAATTTGGACACTAAATATCTGTAAAAAATACTGTAAAAAATTGTAAAAAAAATACTGTTAAAAAAATTTACTGATACTGCGAAAAAAAAATAATTCTTCTGTTTTATTGCCTTCAGCAATCATATTTTCAGATGTTATTGGTTTTTTCATTATTGCTTCACCAGTTGTCCTTTCTTGAATTTTATGATTCAATTTGATACTAAGAAGCAAAAAAAAAGAAAACTTATAGCTTAAAACGTAAAACTTAGAGCTTTAAATTCTCAGTACTTTGCAAATCATTCATAGAATAGTTTTTTTTTATCTTTCCATATTATTTAATATAGGGTATCCGAATAGCCAGAATTTCACTTTCAAATTTTGATAAGCATTATGACGAATTTCTCTTTAAAGGCTATTTCTTAATAAATTCGAACACACACACACACACATACACAGATAAGCATATATACATTTATGAAATATTTGCAAGAATGTGTGATATTTTTTTGTTGATGAAAAGTTTTGCAAGTTTGCCACTTTGATATTAATGACATATCTATGTTTATCACTTTGATAGTCTATTTTATGCATTTCTCATTTAAATTAAGTTATATTGTTTGAAATGAATTGTGTCGACTGGAAATTTTTTCAAATAAATGAATGTAATTATAATCTTTTGATCGATTAAACACTTTATATAAAAACAACTTTATACCGTTTCCGTTCTAAATTCCATTAAATATAAGTGAAAATTAAAGTAAAAAATGAGATGAAAAAGTGTTTTTTTTTTGCCCTGCCGCTTTGTATTTGATTGGAACCTATTGGATGAGAAATATTTGCAAGTATGTCCAAATCCATTCAATTTTATTTGATTTATTTCTGCAAAGTATCTTTAACTAGATGCAATGAAACTTCGCTCAAAGATTAGTTGGAATTGATTCATTTACAAAATTTATCGCCACTACTACCACTCCGACAACTACTACTACAGTAGTTTTTCAATCATTACTACTACAGCTACCGCTACTACTGCTTCTACCATTGCTTATCCTACCACAACTACACAACAGCAATAGTAATAACAACAATACTACAACTATTTATTGTATTTGCTCCATCATATTCATTTAGTGCAACTGACCATGTTGGACATTTTTTTAAGCGCAAAAAATCAGCAAATTTTAGCCTCGCTCTTTTTATCAATTCATCACCATTATCAATTCACTCTCATTCGTTGACCGAAAAATTGCCAAGTTTTGTCAATTTTCTTCTCAACTTGACCAATAGATTTCAAATAGTTAAGTTAATCAAATCAGTTCCTTAAACTACAAACTACTTACAGCCATACGTTTTCATAATACTCTTTCTTAGTTAATATTTACAGCTGCGCTATTTGTACAAGCGAATGAATAGTCAGTTAGATATTTTTCATTACACTTTTTAAAGTGGCTCTTTGATTAACCGTAACTTTTAGTTTTGCGACAATCTTCGACAATCTCCAAAATATTTTACAAAATGTGACATTTTTTTTTAACTTCGAAGCTTTCGAAAAGTTTGTTAATTCTAAAAATGTTAGTTACAGAATTTTCTAAGCACAATAAAAAAAAGAACAATAATGCATGTTTCAAAGATTGGTCAGGTAACGTTTGTTGGAGTAATGTCCACCAGCTTAATATTAGCCATTGCCGCATTTCTTACGCCTGGTAATATTTTCAGTCTTAATTATAAAAAGTTAATATTCTTATTATAGTACCTCTCTTATTATAGTATCTCTTATTATAGTACATGCAATTGGAAAATGTTCCGTTATTTTTTTATTTGTCTTATACAGTACTTTAATAGAACAATTATTGTATTACTAATATGATAAGTTGTCGAAAAATAAGTTGTCTTTTTTTCCTGTCTTGATATTAAGTTGAACAAGTAAAACATGGAAAGGCCTAAAATCAATCAATCCGTGTAAATTAAGCTAACGAAATATAAAATTAACATTAAAATTTAATTAAATTACATTAAAATTAAAACTATTAAAAAAATTACAGTTTTTTTGCAACAAATTATATTATTTCAAAATAAATGAATTCTATGTCTTACTCTTCGAAGTAGCTATCAAATATAAATTTTATTTCAAATTAGAACTGAAATCATGCTGCAAACTTAATTTTAGAAATGAACATAATTTCAGAAATTAGTAAAAATGAAAGCTACTAAGCTGCATTTAATCATATCTTACTAATTAAGCCAATACACTGTAGAGTAAATAAGTGAACAATGTAATAAATAGTTTCATTGTAAGAAACTTCACTGCTGTAAATTCAAAGGTTGGAGTTCATTCTCGGTGATGCAAGGTCATGAAAGCGAAGCGGAGAAATTTGCAATGCCAGAAGCAATGGGACTTTTCCACTGCATCCCATCAATATCCGAAAGCGATCTGAAAATTGATTATTGTGATCTATGGCGAAAGGTGATTATCTAGATTTCCTTTTTTGGAATTGAAATATTTTACAATTTGTTGAACAAAATGAAATGTGTTCGAAAAATTAATACGATAACAAGGTATCAAATTTTTCTGAACAATGAAATGTCACAGAAGAAATTTGATATCACACGATAACCAAACATTTTATTTTGAAGCGATTCATGTGAGACACTAATCCTTCTCATTCCACCACCAAAAGTATTAATTAGACTTAGAGATAAAAGTAATTAGTTATTTATAAAAGTAGTGGATATTTTCAGGACAAATCAAAATGTGAAAAGATTGTCGCAAAATTTATGGCCATAGCAATAATCCTACAGATCACCTCATTGATCTGGGTGGCTCTAACATTCTGCAGTTGTCGTTACCAGGGACTCTGGATTATTTTCCTACCAATAATAACTTTTGTGGCTGCAATAATATTAGGTATTGTACTGATGATGTACACCCGCAATACCAAGAATAAAGTTGCTTTCGGTTAGTAGTTGTATTTGAAATTTAAATCAAGTTCCCATAAAAGGTAATTGTGATTCATCATTTGCTAATTCAAATCTGCTTTTTAACAAGACTTCAAATTTTACAAAATTTGGCTAGGAAAAAAGGAAAAAGAAATAAAAGTGATTTCATCATAATTATTGACTGGAATTTTCAGAAGTATTTAAGGAAAACGAAAAAGTTGCAGCAAGCGCCTACAACATTGACTTCTTCTACAGCTACTTTACAGCCTGGTTTGCTTTATTCTTAACCACTGTTAACATTTTCATTGGCGCTTTTACTGCGAAACATTTCCATGTCATGTGACAATCTGCTGATTCTTCTCTTTTCCCGTAAATCAACTGATAAACGACAGATGTATCATTTGTAGTCGTAGAAAGAATTTCTGTAGTTTTGACAAGCCATAAAGTTAAGGTCAGCTATTTCATGGTCATTCATTTATTACATCTTCTTTGTTTACTCGGAAGATGGACTTTCAAAGAAAAGATTTACTGAAACATTGCTATTCTTGAAAATGCAATTTAAAATCCATCATTCCTTTAAATCATGCATTTCTGAGTCTTGATCAATATTCTACGGTAATTTTTCACATAAATTTTAATTAAAACAAAGATCTTACTGCATCTTACTGTATATTGCATTTTTCAAGCCATTCTCAATCTATTTTTCCATCTATATTATTTGTTCACAATGAGCATAGTTTGTTCGTTTCTTTAATATAAGTACAAAATGTTTGCTTTTGGTACTACTATTAATCGTCATGACTAATGCATTAGTTTATTTTATCGTTATTCTTATCATCGGCACTGTTATCATAACTATCAGTATTATTGTCATTATTATTGTTTATTATTTTGTGGTCATTAGTAGTCATTATTATCATCACTATCATTTCTTCATTATTATTAAATTCACGAAATAATAATTTTTATTATTATCACTAATTGCTGTTAATTGCCATTGCTTCTAAAAATTTTCTTGGTAAACTAATAATATTGTAAATTCAATAAGAATATCCATTAAATTCTTACACCCTGCACTCCTTTTATTCGTGCGCACATCAATGAAATAAGCTAATTGTGCATTTGAAATGTACAATTAGCTAGCAAAAATGCAATCAATAAGTGAGTGAAAAAAGTATGTGCATGCAAAAAGTAAAGCAAGTGCAAGTGCAAGATAAAGGGAGAGAATTCTATGAATGCAATCATGCAAAATATTTCAAGCGAAGAACAAGCATGCAATTTGCAGAAGACAAAACCAAAAAGTGCATGGAAAAAGCTGCAAAACAAATTTCGAAATATTTTTCGATATTTTTAAAGTTTAATCAATGTTCATTACTAAGTTTAAAGTTCAAATCATATAGTGAAAGCCATTTTGAAGAGAAAGTGAGAGAGTGGTGACAAAAGAACTGTGTTCATCTTGTTTTCACTAGTAAAGTAAACTGCAACATTTCTCACTTTGGTCATCATTTGGTCATCATTTGGTCATCATCTGTTGCATGTCCCATGACATCGCTATGCTTTTCTTTGATGTCCATTCCTGAAAATCAAATATTGCTAAAGAGAGTAAGAAATTTTAAATATATGCTTCATCTTCTTTTCTAACCTTACATTATAATTTTCCATTTGACCAGTTAGAGTAAGGTCATTATTATTATTGTTAGTTATTATCATCTTTAATTACTACTATCGACAATTACTGCCGTTGTTCGTTAATTACCGTTAATAAATTACTGTTTTTGATGTTGTTGTAAAAACATTTCGATGCAATATTTATTAATCAGCCATAGAACCAAAGCAGGAGAAAACAGCGGGCAACAGGAGGAGAGAAAAGAGAAAGAAGACAAAGATAGGTAGAGTGAAGAAAGTCAAATAAGAAAATAGATAGAGTGGTCACTTTAGATATTAGGTAGAGATTGAGAGTAAGTCGTTATTTATCAATTTTGTTTGCCAAATCTTTGGGCTTTCTTAACTTTTTCAACTTGTACGCCAGGAGAGATGGGACAGTTTGCAAGCATTTCATAGTGTCAACACACCTGCCAACACATTTAAATTTTTAAGTGAAATGCCGTAGGTTTGGTTGAAATGCCCTTCTCTTAGATGGATGACCTTGCAGAGCTAATCGAACTCCATTTGCTGGGTTTGGAGGAAGAATTGCCCTTCTCCCGGGATAATTATCCGAGGGCGCCCATCAAGTCCATTCTCTAATGGACATGCTTTGCCTAACTCTTTGGTTAGGACATGTCTGGCATGGGAGAGCTTGCCGGAAGCATACGTCACCGCCATGAGGTCATAAGCTCACAGGAGTTCGCAAGCTATTTTCCATGACAGAGAGAGTGTTCTCAAATAATAGAAATTAAACATCTGATTTGACTGCCATCGATACAAAAACGGAAAAATTTCGGTGATAATTGTAATTTTAATGTTATAGTTGCATAATTTCTCTACAGTGCTGTCACAGGGTGAATTAAGTTAATGTTTACTTTGAATAAGTATTTGAAGTACAAATATATATATGTATTTCACAAAAAGTGCCAAGACAGTAACTCATTATGAGGTATTAGTGTTTTAAGGATGTCTCTTGGAAGAGTATCCAGTCCGAGTGGCACCAGTGAAGCAAGTCAGTCTTCATCCTACTCAAATAATCAGCGGGTAAATTTACTTTTATTATTTTTCTTTAAAACTGTATGACAGTTTTGTTAAAAGTGAAATTCATCGTCAATCATTGGGGATGAATCGTCAAAGTTAGGCAGTAAAGCTGGAGCATTCTGATATTGAATATTCGATGTAGTAGTGGAAATTCACTGAATACAGTTAGTCTGCAATTGCAGAACGACAGATTGCATCATCAGTGGGAAGGAAAGCAAGTAACACTTCAATCCTTATGCTTTTAATTACTGCTTTTTTGATCAGTCTTCTGGCTATAAGTAATGTTATGCATATAGTACAGATTATTGGTCAGTGATCATTTCAGAGAAGTAGGAAGTCGATGAAGCCATCAACTTCTCTTCGAAGTCCATCAAGGATACCCTTCAAGCACCTCAGTACTGTTTATGTTAGTTAAATTTTATAATTCTGAAATATAATTATTTAATAATATTCTAGTTAACTAGTTAATTGGACATATATTGAATATATAGAATCTATATACAACGTAGTACCCATGCATTTGTTCCGTATAAAATGATTGAACTAGAATTGAATAATATATTTCAATATTGTTGTTTTTGAAGTTCATGTTTCTTCATTTTAAAAAAGAAACATATTTGATCGTTTTTTATCCGTTTTAAAATAGTATTCATCAATAAAGAATTACTTGTTCAAAAATTTCAGTGAAAGGAAATTTTGTGTTTTCTATGAATCTTTTTCTTCTTGAGATGCTACACCATTTGTGGTAATCGTTATGGAAAATAACATTTCAGGAAGGGCATAAGAAAACAATATATGGTGTCGCATTTAGCCCATATCTTATTGTTAATCCACATTTTGCGACTGTTGGAGAAAATCGAGTGAGATTTTTTGTTTGTCTGAAAAAGGCATTTTTGATAGTAAAAGAAATTAACCTTGCTAGGTTTCACTTGTCATTTGATAATAAAATATTGCTATTTAATATATCAGCATTATATGTATTGAGTGGTCGTAATTTACGTCCTCGGACTCGACAACTTTGTTTTCCGTAAAAGTAACAGAGGAACAAGTAGGACTTTTTAATATGTAATTAGTATAAATTCCCACTTCTCAGTTGACCCTACAATAGATTACTTCCTGCATGCTTGATGAGCTGAAATAAATGCTTATCATGTTTATATCACTTACCACTGGTGAAAAATTGATGTGTTCTAAAGAAATCAAGCAGTTGATCAAAAATTGTTTTTCATTTCTTTTCAATTTCATTAAGCTAAGTCAGTTCAAAATATAGGTATCGGTATACGCAATCACGAAAGATGGAAACGGAGTAAAGCTGCTGAGAAGTTTCCATGATTCAGCGGTAAGGAAAACATTCTCATCTTTTTATGTAGCAGTAAGGGTTGGGCATGAGCTGTTTACTTCACGTGGATCTAATTTAAAAAATTTAAATTTTCGTATGTTAAATTGACTTTTTTTCCAGAAAACTGAATGGTTTTTCTCCGTCTGTTGGGCTTATGATACTGAGAATGACGTACATGTCGTGGTTGCTGGTGGAAATCGAGGAATTATACGAGTAATAGATGTTGTTACGGGTGATCTCGTTAATGTTCGTTTTTATTTGTATTCGAAACTGTGTTTCAGCAATTATTTAGGATATAATTCATTTTTGAAATCAGTGTTTACGGTTATCTATATATATATATATATCAGAAGTTTGCTGGGTAAGATTTAAAATCATTTCAGAGTTTGATAGGACACGGTGATGCTGTAAATGATGTTCGTGTTTTTCCAAATGATTCTATGATTATTGCTTCGGCTAGCAAGGATTTCACAGCCAGGATATGGAACATTCATAATAGTGCTTGTTTAGCTATTTTAGGAGGAGTCGAGGGCCATTTGGATCAAGTTATATCAGTGGTAAGTTTATGAACAAACAGCTGTGCTGCTATTCTTACAGAGTCTTTTTTAACTCTTTTCCAGGTAAATTTGATGTTATTGTTTGTTTTACGAATGTTATACTCTGTTACATATATATGATCTATTATATTTATATATAAAGGCAGCAGCTTATTTTATTTTTATTTTATAGGATTTTGATGCTGAGAGTGAATATTTGGCATCGGCAAGTATGGATCATACCGTAAAGTTGTGGTATGTAGGGAAGGGGAGTGGTGTTGATCGGCTAGTTGAGCAGTCTAAAGCTGATCTCAGAGTAAATAGTTTATCGCATTATTTTTTGTCAATACATTCGAGGATTTTAGTGGGATCAAACGCTGTCAGTTACTGAAAATTTCATTTTAAAAAGGTTGGCTTGGCGTAAGTAAGAACTGTCATTAGTTGTAGATGGTGTGCAAAAACTTTTTCAAGTGGATTAATTCAATTATTTAACATATTTGCAAGTATTTGTTTGCTATAATTGAGAAAAGAAGAAGTTCTTTTACTGTTTTCTTTTATTAACGTGTCTGCGATTACATATCGCTTATAATTTATAAACTAGTTGGAAATGATCTCACCGATATTGCTGAGAATAGTTTACAGCTGGTTGATTTCCCGGCCGAAATACATTATCCTCGTTGTAGCACTCGGGATGTGCATACCAATTACGTTGATTGTGTTCGCATTTTCCATAGGCTGATATTTTCCAAGGTAAACTTTGTCCTTGAAGTTACTTTTGTTGCTATAAGTTATTATGACTGTTTTGAGATTAAGGATTTGGAGGAAGGATTGAGAGAAGTGAGGAGTAGAAATGATTGCTCATTTTCACAAAATATTTTAAAGTCTAGAGTTGAAGAAACACTAATTTTAGTCGACGGAAAACGAAATAGTTTTATGGAAATTTGGCGACTTTGACGATTTAGTTGCTGGGCAAGGTAATAAGGTGAAGACTGAAACATGCGTTATTCATTTTCGTCAAATGGAATTGCCAGAAACTAATATGTGGTATATTAAATTTGAAATTGATCCACTGGAAAAGGTGATTTATTTATTTTCTTCCTTTGTCGTTATTTTGATTTGATTCTATGTAGTTGAGGGCGTTTAAAATCGCACTCTGTGTTTTAATACGGATCATTTACAGATCAATAGTATTCTGTTGTTTTGTATTTAAAAGTATAAAAATATTGGGCAGCGATGTCGAGGAAGTTTCCTATGAAGAAGTTTTTGGCGCTTTTTAGTTTTAGTACTTTTCATCTTGAACTTTTTTGCTTTAAATTTCAGTACCTTGTCTGTGGTAACCAAAAAGGTGAAATTCATTTATGGGAAATTAACAATGGTTCATTACCTTCAATAAAAAGGTTTTTATTAAGTTTTTTTTGGCACGATGAATCGTAGACATATTTAACTCTGCTTGATTATTTGATGTAAAAGGTTAAGTTGATAATTTGATTTAGAAAGTTTTTCTTACATTAAATATACCTCGACCTTACAACTTTGACTTCTTGTAGTTTTATGATTCAGTTAATTTAGCAAATCCTTTTTTGTTTTTTTTCGACTTAGTCAATATATTTCCAGCAATTATGTGTTGCATCTCAAAGATGTTGGATGTGCAATAAGGCAGATTGCATTTAGTCCATGTGGTCACCATATGATTGCCGTAGCTGATGATGCAAGTATATCCAGGTTTGTGAGACGGATGTGATATATATGCAAATTAAATCATTATATTTCTTAAATTTAGTTTTTTCTTATTTGCAATAAACTGTTAAATAAACTGGTGCATATGTAAAACTTTCAAATTTTCTAGCTAGGAAATTATTTTTTATCATTTCCGCAAGTGTTTAGCATGTTCTGACATTTTTGTTTCAGTTGTTGTCACTTTATTTTTTTAAAAGAATATAAAAACTCTCCTACCTCATATTTTCTATAGAACATACTAGATTGTTGTTTGCGCTGAAATTTCAGCTTCTATTGTGACATCTTGAACTCAATGTGTTATACTTAATTCCTCGTACTGTGAAAGCAGTAAATATTTAATTTTTTTATTTATTGAACAGTATTATCCAACAATAACAATAAATATTTGGCAAATTTATTCCGAAGTTTCACCTACTTCGTGTAAGGTAATAACACCAATAAATTATATTGAAAATAGTAAATAAACTTGGAAATAAAATTATGGAAATGCGATCTATGCGGTCAGCTGTCCAGCGATTTGTGTATTTGTGTAACCATAAACTTGTTTTCTGTAGTCGATTTCTAGAAGAGGATGAATCCGAAAATAGTGCTTCTTTCTGATTTGGACGAATTGTACTAAAACTAGTATTTTTTGTTCCGATGCCGGTTGATTAAAATTCAGTAATTGGTTTTGAAATTTGACTTACTGTAAAGGAGGAAATGCACAAGAAAAGATTTCAGAAAAAATTTTTGTGATTCTTGCAAGATATTTGAAACTTTCGGGCTTAAATGAAAATGCTTTATCAGAAGTCAATGAATACGCCAGACAAGGTCTCGGAGAGAGCTCTATCCTGTTTGAGATAATTGCTGGTTATTTTTAAATTTCAATGTATATAGACGCGGATGCTTGGGCCTAAATTTGAAGGGCTTAGTTCGAAATATGTAAGAAGTGTGTAGAAGTATTTGAACATTATGTTGTTTTGAACTACCGACCTTATAGCATCCCTTCCGGTAATACCGCCAGTTGTTACACGATTATCAGATGGCACGGGAACTTTTTTCTTCATCCATGGATCGATTGGACTGATTTAAGAATTCATTATTGTTTTCGAATATTTAGTTTTATTATAAAAAAGTTATTCCCAATTCGGGAATTGATAGAGACACTCAAATTGAAGATTAAATATATAATATCAGAAGTCATTTACCTCATGCTTCTTTTGATCATTTTATTATCAGTTTCTTTATAATGTATGATCGGTGAGGATGACCGGCTACGTTTCTCGAGAGATTTTTTCACAGCAACGGCCTGAAATTGGATACATAAACAGAGTTATTTGGCTCATCAAAAAGAAGATTGAAAAAGCAAGAAGGAAAGAGAATAAGTGAGTTTTATTTGTCTCTATTTGTCATGTCATTATATTATTTTCTCTAAACGGTTCATTTTAAACACATATGCAAATTTATGTCATATGTCATATCACAATTATTAAAGTTGTTTTGCTTTAGAATTTCTTGTGACTTAAATTCTTGTAATTTTGGTAATCCTAGTGAAAGATAGATAATTTTATATTTCAAATCGTTGATTCATTGAATTTGAATTGAATTGGCCTACTTCATTGCGAGCATTAATTGAGCCAATAATAGCCAATTCGAGCAGTGAGCAAAATACGAATGAAAGGCACGATAACATCCAAACATCTGAAGTAATTAAAGCATAGAAAAATTCTTTATAAGTTTAGCTCTTGAGTTAAATTTTAAAAGTTGGATTTTGAAAGCGAGATGAACCAGATAGTCACTAACCAAATGCTTTAACATAACTGACACGAGGTAAATTTCGCATAATATTACCAAAGTGAAAAGTAAGAGCAAGGAGTGAATTAACACCAAGCATTGTACGTGCTGGGATCATTTTAGCACTGAGGCAAAAACTGATCCAACTGAAATGAATGAAATTTCTGTCGGTGTTTCTCTTTTTCAATTCATAGAACTCTCGAGAAATTTTTAATTTAAATGAAGAAATTAAAGAAAATTGTGATCTTAATGAATAGGTCGGTGTGTAACACTCAAATGACATGTGATGGAATTTTGCAAGCGACAAATCATCTTTATCAACACAGATTCCTGCAACTTCATCTTTTCATTTGTTCTGAACATACGCTTTTTCTTAATTATTTTACAAAGTTTTTCATAAATTAAGATTTAATTTTTTTTTCTAATTCATTTTTTTTTCAGAATCTGTAAACAAAAAATTTATGAGCCAAGAAGCGATTACTTGGCAATGTTAGTTCACACTCTAACTGATAAAAGCACATTAATTTACGCATTTTATTCCTTATCATTTATTCGATAACAAAATCTACCTGAAAATCAATCTACCTTGTTTAATTTGGTAAATTGTGTATCTTCTCATAAACTGTATCTGCAATGATGCAGCATAACCCTGGCAAAATTAAATAAATTCTGATATAGCATCTGGTAAGCTGATTTTAGTAAACCAACCTGATAAAAATCGTAAGATAGGTTGGAACATATGCTTGGAATATATACCAGCCGTAACGTCTAGTAAATGTAAATGTCATCGTTAACTCATTCCAGACTCCAGCTGGATATGTCTGGAATATGGATTTTATGGGATTTACAAAGTTTTGAAAAGTGTTGATAATTAAATCGCTTCATTAAAAAGCCGAAATTCCTAAATGCTTCGTATTGAATACAAATTTTGAAGTTCGTGTGAGTATTTGAAGTTTACCTGAGTTGACACATATAATTGATAGCTTTAAAGCTTCTTTTCTGTTTCTGTCAGGTTTCAGAAATGGTTAACAATTTTTTGAAATATTGGTTTTAGTACACTTGAATTTAATATAAAAATGTTTTGCTGATAATACTTTGTTGAAACTATAATTAAAAATCGTTGCATAGATGCAAATAGTCGATGTCAATTAAATGATTTTAAAATAAAATTTAAAACTGAACGGCTCAAAATCTAATTAAAATTGCCTACCACATGTGCCACTGATGTATTATAACTGCTAAGCACAAAATCAGGAAGGGTTATTTGATCTTTCAGCAGTATCAATGGTTCTTTCGTATTGATCCATCGCATATCAACCTGCTGAATTCGAACAACGATGAATTATTATACATTCGGCAACAAGTCATTAATTCCTTAATGACTGAGCAATAACTGATTACTGATAAAATATCTGCACCAAATGCACTCATTGTTCTATACAGTTCATTTTTATCAGTTATCAGCTAGTTACGATAGTTATAATTGGACTAATTGAACAGTGAACTTTTCAATTCACATTCTTTAGGTTATTCGATAGTTGATACCTTTCTATCACTCCGATAGTTGACATCTCTCTATCAATACACAAGTTTTATTCGACAGTTCGCAAATCTCTTTCTTTCTATGCAGTCGATTTCAGTTTTAAATCTAATTAAATTTTAAAATTTTATTTCTACATCTAATGGTTTTTATTAATGATTAAATAAGACTATGACATTAATTTTTTTGAGAGTTTTTATCAAACATTGAAACAAATGGAAGAGAAAAAGTTTTATAGTAAGAAACAATCAAGAAAATTTTAAATTTTAAAAATTTCTACAAATGCCAAGTTTGCTTTGTTTGGAACAATTCTAAAATTGAAATTTCATAAATAATAAACCTGGTTACTGTAACTAAAACTTTCAAATGTCAATAAGCATGTCTGTTCGTCCATTGGAAAAGATGTAAAATCCATCTGACATGGGCCTTTTATCTGTACTCTGAAATTTCTGGACTGTAATAGTTTGAACACAAAATTGTTTTCTCTCAGGAATCCGTTTCTAATAAAGAGTGTATCTCTTGAGAGTTTAGATTTAAATTTGCTACTTCGTTATACCGACATCTTTTAGTTTGCATATTTTTTTTAGCTTACTTATATCCTTTCACTTATGAACAAAATTTTTCATTACGGTATATTGTTTCATAAATTATATAGAAATTTTGAACCTGTAATTAACCCATACAGTACCATTTGAATAAATCATTAGGAAAACATTGTTAAAAGGTGACTTATGAATGCTGGCTGATTTACTATTGATGAATACCGTGTTGGGTTTCCAAATTTCATTTAAGATCTGAAAATTTCTTGTTTACATCGTTGTTTGAAGATAAATTACAGTGACTTAATTTTGGTTAAATTTTACTTACAAATTAAAATTAAATGGCAAAATTTTCAATCAAAATATTTTACTGAATTAATCATTTTCATAACAAATAGAAAAATATTTGAAATCGGACAAATATGTAATGGAATACTGATAAATCAACAAATAACCATATGGACATTGATTGATACGATCATTTACATATTCTTAAAATTTAATTACACCCTAGATGAAAGCACTGCTGCAATCTTTGCTCTGTCTGATCAACAGCTAGTTAAATTAGTAACGGTAATTTGTCCTTTATAAACTTTATTTGTATATCCATAACAATGACACTGTTGAGTTTTTTGCAAAACTTTTTTCGGCTATTATTTCTAAGTTCAAATTACTAAAGAAATTTTCATCTATAGTTGGCTACTTGTGAAGTTGATAGACTTGCCTCATCGCCAAATGATAAATTATATCTACAGGGGTTCATATCACCGTATCTGAGTGCCTTATCAATCCACAACTCAGTCATATAGATATCCAAATCAAAATCAGATGTCATTTCGTTTACTGAATTAACTTCTTGCACCCATACCTGAACAACTCGTTTCATTTTGCTCAAATCATTGTGAAATTAAAATTTGAATCAAATTTGAACAATTACTAATTGAAGTGTTCCACCAATTTTTGCCAAATTCAAAATTTGTTCAAAAGATTCAAAAAGCAGTATCTAAATTTTAATCATTGAAACTAAACTTAACCTCAACCCATACAGTGACACCTTCCTGTGCTGGAGTTTTATATGCTTTATACTTTTGCAGCAAAGTTTCAATTATTTTTTTATCTGCTGTGCAAGTATAATCAATTTCATTGTATTGCATATCAATGATCGGTGACTCCACTAAAAGAATACTTTGCTAGAACTAAAATCTTGAAAATGAATTTCGCAATAGAATTTATTCTCACTATTGTCACCATTTTACAATGGACAGCAATCATTTTTTTTAAATCTAAATGCAATCAAGTTCTATTCTGGTTTAATTAAGATTGCAATTAGTATAAATTTGTATCTTTGTGTTTTAAAAAGTTCATGTGAAGTTCTAGTTTTAAAAAATTGCTGCTCAAATTATCAGAAATGAGGACAACAAGCAATTAAGCCTAGCTCCTCTGCTAAGTTTTTATCTTAGGCTGAACCAAAGAAGCATTCAGATTTTTCTTTTGTAGTTCGTGAATCTCTCCTAAGGATGAATCTATTATAAAGTTTTCCTATCATAACGCTAGGAAAAGTTGACTTAAAAAAACATTAGGAAAAATTATTTTAAACTATGTGACAACAAATAATCGATTAACTTACTTGTCACACTGTCATCAACCATTTCAAATGATTCTGGCACATTTTCACTTTTTAAAATGGATTGTTTTAACTGGAAAAGAAATTGAATGAAATATTTTTATGCCAGATTAATTAATGATTAATTAATTAGTGCTGATTAATTAATACCAGATTAATTAATAAATTGGGTGAGACTTTATTAACCACACGTGTGATAATTGCTTGTTCGCTGCAAATTATAAATTAAGTTAAAAAAATTAGTTGAATTTCTCCATGCTCACTAACAATTAATTTCAATTTAACCAATGGATATCTTGAATGGATCAATTAAATGAATTTTGTTCAAACGATCTGCATTTGAACTACTATCGGATAACTTTTGCGATGTCTACTTCATCAGATTCGCAGATTATTTCAAATAATATTTGAAATAATCTGCGACGTGATGAAAGATATATTTAGAAAGTAATGCTTGATGGTATTGCGATAGGTTTGTTACTTTATTACGGTATATTAGTTATACGGTGTTTCATTAGATATTTCAACAACCTTTCGAAAGTTATCTCTGATTTCGGCCAATAGTCTGTTGTTCTGGGCGTAAATTTCCCAATGATATTTCTGGAATTTCATTAATTCTTCGAATAAAATATAAATTTGACATTGAAAATAGGCTTTTAATTACCTCAAGATTCTCTAATCCATCTTGACGATTCAACGTGTCGTCTTCGCGACGATTTTGGTTGAAATTTAAATCTTCAAAAGACGTTAACTGCGAATACATCAGCAGTAATGGAATACTGTGTATACAAATGATATACATGATACTTTGATCGCATCGAACCTACAGATAAATTACAACTGGTATGTCAACGCTATGACGACAATTCAGTGGAGAGGATTTCATAAATTAGCACATCATAAAAGAAAACAGATGTTAAGCTTTAGAATATTAGCAATGAATAATGAATTCCTAAAGTTGAAAGCAAATAATGGCTGTGATGAGACACAAGTGAGAACTTATAATAGCTATTGTTGCATAGTCTACCACTTATGTGATTGTTTTGTTTATATGTGATATGACATTTGACTGTTGGGTTTCAATTTAATTTCAATTCAATTTTGAAAATTAAAATTTAACGAATGAAGTTTTCTTTAAAACGATAGCATAATACATGCATTAATCTAATGATGTGAAATGATGTGATTAAAAGATGAGGAACAAAAACTTATTTCGAAAGAGTTAAATGGTGGAGTCACTCGAATGTGAAAATGCTCTCTGGATATTACTTGCAAAACCGGAAAAGATAGGAGAAGGATCAGAGGACAGGACAATCTGATAGCATTGGATGGTAATTGCGTTTGCTATATCCATTTGGGAGTGTTAATTGAAGCAAAATAAAGTGATGGGAAAGGACAAAATTTTAAAGATGCCTAATTTGATTAAAATTTCCCAATTTGATTAAATTATAAAAGAGAATGAAATTAGAGACTGTCTGAAGGGAACTCAATAAAAAACGCAATGAAACTCTGTCAGACAACATTTTAAGTCTGCAAAATTTAGCATTAACAGCCATATCGTTCATATTTTATTGATTTCAAATTACCAGTCATTAGATTGAAAACAAATTATAAATAGTCCTAAGTTGATATTTTTTATCTTCTGTCTGAAGTTCGAATGATAACTCTCACAATTCTGATGAAGGAAACCATAAGCTAGAACTGACAGATTATTTCCGAATTTAATAAATTTAACCATTAATTATTGAATTTGAAAAAACCGAACAAGGAATTGAAAGAGTAGCAAATATGTTGAGGAGAAAGAGTAGCAATATCTCAGTAGTCATAGCAAACCGCGAAAAATTAACAGTTAATTTTGAAAAAAAAAAAAGCAATTTCGTTGCGCCATTTTGTTAGTTAGAATTCGATAAATTATTTTAATGTCCTAACAGATGTCAAAGATAAGTGGAACAATGGGTGGCCAAAGGAACATCAAATATGCAATGGAAAAAACCCTGAATCTGACAGCAATGTTAAGAGACAAAAAATGAATGTTTGCTTTGTCTCAAGATAATGACGGAGAATCCACGATTACACGGACTATGTCTAGCCAATCATTTTTGGCCAGCTTATTTTAAACTGCAATAATTGAATCTACGATTTACGGATTTATGTCTAGCCAATTCATTCTTAGTCAGCTTATTTTTTGGCTATGATTTTAAACCGTAATAATTTTACAAGCATATTACAATGTCGCATATAGCATTTATCAATCATAAAGGGAATTCTGTGCATGTGAAGCATTTGCGTAAAGTAAGTAATTCTTTCTTACAGTCATTTCCATTCACACTTGTCACTGATGATAATGATAATGTCATTACTAAAAGGAAAAGAAATTGAAGTCAAAAGAGTAAATCATTGCAAAATTGAAAAGTAATTCGAAATTAGAAGTGTCATCGTTTGCACCTATTAAGTGGCTAAGTATTTGGTCAAGTATCTGGCTACTTGATTGTCATTAATCTGCAAAAAAACGATTTTATTTGCTTAATTTCCCTGTTCAATATTTTTTTAACAAGTCACTTAAACGAATATATCCGCGAATAAGTTTTCTGCAATCAAGACTAAAATGAAAAATCGACACTAAAATGTTCCTTCGGGAACACTCGAAATTCTATGGAAAAGCCAATGACAAAAGAGCCAAGATCACTTATTAACCAATGAACTAATGATAAGTAATAAGCAAGAAGACCAAACTTAGTTTTAAAAAAAGATAAATAAACCAGAATAGTTAAATGAAATCTTCTAACTGCTAAAATATTGTTTTCAATTCGAAAAATTATTAATGAATGATTTGATTCATAAGTTGTACTTGTCAGTGAAACGATTACTTTGAACTCACTGCTAGGAGGAACTCACCGCTAGAACTTTGAACTCACTGCATGGATGCATCCATGTAAACAATATTGACAGTTCTACTATCCAAAATGTATTTAATCCAGTTTAATTACCAAATTATTTACTGTAATTTAAAAATGCTGAAAAATTGCTCAACAATTGTGCATTTAAAATCAAATTTGAAGCATTCATAAAACATTTATGGAAAAAAAAGTAGAAATTTATCAGAACGGAAATGTGAATAGCAAAAAATTGTATTAATTGAATTTCAAGCTTTTTATTATATTATTAAGCCGCTTATTAAAGAGACAAAAGATGACCATTTTCTGGTCACTGTTTTCTGTCTCTTCTACAAAGCAATAAATAGAAAAGATAACTGAAGCTGTTCTGCCTTTTTAGTATATTTTGATAAAGATTACAATTTGCTTGCTCGATTTTCCTCCTAGAAGAGAAATGTCTTTTTTTCTTTTATATTTGAAAAACATTTGAAGGACGAAAGATTCATTCTTCAATATGTTTGAATCTTTTGAATCTTTCGGCATGAGAATTTCTAAGTAAAATGAAAGAATTTCACTTATCAAATTAATAAAAGTGAAATCAGTGATTGATTCGATTGAGCATGCCGAAATACAGGCCGATAATTGCAAGTTTTGAAAGGAAAGAAGGAAAGCCTAATTGTAAGAAATGGTTCGCTTGAATGGAGACATTCTTCGATTTCTACGGCAATGGATGACATTTTGAAAAAAGGGTTGAGAAAATGCATTCTCTCCATTTGCATTTTGCGTTCAATGAAACTCAATACTTCTGATTGTAATTAAAAATCTGATAGGAGGACATCATCTGATAGCAGTTGACATTTTCTTTTTTCTTTTCAGTTCATTTTATATACTCTTTTTTTTCATTTGGTATGCTTATTGTTAACATGGAAATAATGTGTCCTTCTGATTAGTGAACTATCATTGAAAAAACTTCATGTAATGCTTTAAATATATTCTGCACAATAGAATGTAAGTAAATAGTTGGAAAATTTTGAAATTTTGAAATCAAATTCGAAAATTTTGAGAATTAAAAATTATAAAATTTGACAAGGAAATGAACGACACGCAAACTGTTTGTTTTCTTATTTTTAGTTATTCAATTAAGGTTCACTGTGATATGCTGAATGAAAATGATGGAGAAGGCACTGCCTTTAGTTATCCAAAACTTTAAGAAGTCCTTCTGGATACTTATGATGTATTTAATCCAGAACTTTAAGAAGTTTTTCTGGATACTTATGCTTGTCTATATGACTAAGATAATATAATTTGAAGGAGGACTGTGAAAGCAATGACATTTCTTCAACTATTGAAATGTTCACTCGTAAAGATCAACTCAGCCCACTTCAAGGGAAAAATTTCATTTGAGAACACTTTTCGATCGCTCCAGTTATCATCGGTAGGTTCAATAGCAAGTTAAAATAATTTTTAAACTTGACAAGGATATAAATAAAGAAAAATAAATCATTTCTAGAATGCATAGTTTCTGAAATTATAATATTCAAAATAGTTACAGTTAGATGAAGTTCAAATTTTCAAAAGTTAGTTTTAACAGATAAAATTTTGATCAGGCTAAGCCATCATTGATTTTCTGAGGACTAATTAAAGTATAGCTAATATTGGTTTAAAAAGGCGAAGAAAATTTTATAAGAAAGGCTTATCAAACGAAGGATTCATTAAAACTATAATGCATCCTGTAACGTTTTTAAAAAAAGTTCGATAGAAGAAAAGTGGAGCTTTCGGGCTTTCGGATAGAGAGAGAGAAAGAGTTATTTAAATTCGATGACTTAATATTTTATTAATTTGAATATTATAATGCCTCCTCCTACAGATTGTTTGGGTAAAGCGAATTGCTGAGCATTTTTGGCTAGAAGTTTTGTGGCTTTGTTTTATTGAATGTATTGTTGTTTTCATATTATTCATTCCATTTAAATGGCCTAGCACTGATTTTCATTTTTATGGTGCAAAATGAGTTAACAGTTTGCTAATCTACTTTATATATAACTGTATAACTGTGAAGATACAACAATATCTATAGCGAGACACAAGATACAACAACAATATCTATAACGAAGTAATGCCGGAACTTAATAGATTTGTTGGGAGGAAAGAACTCTTTCAAAGCTGCTCCATGGAACACTTCTTCAAATAATTTACAATTTCAAAAATATTCTGCTTGGATAGATGCGTCTTTTAAATTTCTGATTCCCAATTTGAACTTTTTCCTTTGCTACGTTCGCATAAGAAGAAAAACAAGGTGTAGAAAATTCGGCGCTTATAGTACGATAATCCGAATAAACCTCTATCACCGACAAAAGAATTAAAGTAGAACTTTAAAGAAAATGAAGACAGCCACTGCAATCATGGATCATACTTCCAGTCATCGGTTGGGAATTATTACTTCAAATGGATTGAAAACAGATCTGAGATACTGACGATGACGTCATATTTGCAAAAACAACTGGTATTACACTAGACAAATTAATTACACTAGATAAATTAATTACTCCAGATGGATTAATCTTCAAAGGAATATAAGTAAAACTAGCATTATGTGACTTATTAAATTGCTTTTCCGAATATTGAACAATGACCTCCTCCTGCAGGAGGGTTCACAAAAAGTCACTGAAAAAAGTAACGCAAAGAATAGCACTGAAATATAACAAAGTAACGAGCATTCTGTTGCTACATCTGCAAAGAGAATTAATGAGATACCTATTCCACTAGCACTAATTCTTTCTGCCAGCCAGTTCAAAGCATGATTCCATCTAGGACCTAAACATTCCTATAACTTGAAACATTATGCTGGACTAATTAACAACTAAAATACCAGCTTTATTCATTCTTTCTAACGCAGTCAAATATGGTATTGATTGGAATACGTAGAATTGGAAGCTAAAGAGTTGGAAGAGCTAAAGAATTGTAAGAACCAAAGAATTAGAAGAACCAGCCAAAGAACTGGAATCGATTGGAATAATATTGAAAATTGCAAAGCACTGTAGTTATACAGCATATATAAGAATTTATCTTACTTTTCACTAAGTGAAACTAACGTGAACAAAAATTATTCTGTCACTATCAATGACAGCATAGGAGAAGTATTAACAGAGATTCACCCTGTCAGTTCAACTGAAACATTCATATCTGCAATAAGCACTATTAAGATCTCGATATATTATTAATCATAACTCTTAATAAAACAACCAACAGTCAAATCAAACGACAAGTAATCTTAGCTCAAGACTAGCATTGACAGACAATTGCTTATTCTTACAATCTCAGGCGAAGTCTTTTAAGTTAAACATTAGTTCTGGTTGCGTGAAATAACGTTACAGCAGGAAAGTCAGTACCTGACACGGGCCCACTATGTGACATCTATGTCATTCTAATGTCCATTCAAGTTAAAATGCTGTCAGTTCAGCGTTTTTACACTCAGACCTTTCATCTTTTTACTTTCACAGTGAAGCAAAGTCTATAAAAATTAAGAGTTCTAACTGCTAAAAAGGCTAAATTAACAGTACCTTGCAAAATCTATGAAATAGAGCTTTCTCTGAAGTATTTTCAGAAAAGGTCATGCTTCTGTTTTTCTTTATTGAATAACTTTGTCACATTGCTGAATTTCTTTTGAGAGTGCGACAAGAAGTGAGAGTAAACAGTATTCCTTGTTTTATACAATCTATTACCTTAATAAATAGTATTCCTTGCTGAATTAGCTACCGATGAGTTCAAAAATATAAAATTTGGAATAATAAAGCGAGAATTTGAAGCTCAAGCAAAAAATGTAGATGTGGACTGCTGGAAGAAAATATAGATATATTATGGATGATTTTGTTTTATCTGCTTCGATCACTTCCTTTCTTTTTTCAATCCTTTTCAGCTTTTCTTAGTCCACATGTTTTGGTCACTGGATGAGTTATTTCTTTTTTTACTACCTGGCCATATTTTTATCATTCCTTGCTTTTTTGTTATGCGGCAGATTAAAATGGGAAACTTTGAGATATTCTTCTTACTTGGGTTTATAATAAAATTTTTATTTTTAGGTAAAATTAATGTGAAATGCAGTTTCTCAATGAAAGCGAACCAACAAGTTTCAAGATTTCTTTCAATCTAAGGAAATTGTTTTAAATATAAGAAATGAATGACCATACAATGATTATACTTTCCGGTTTTCCCTATAAAAGAATTAGATTCCAAGAGTAGTTCAGTGTTAGAGAAACATGCGACCCGAAGAAAAGACCAAAGCAGTTATCTGTACTATCTTCTGATACAGTACATATTGTTTGCGCAAGTACAGAAATCGGAATGGTGCAGGAGTTCGTTGGTTTCTGCCGCGGATCTCTGAAATTTCTCTGAATATCAGTAGCGAGTTTGTTTACTGCAGTACATATCTCTGTGTTTGTTTTTATGTCGCAAGGTATATGTGTAACTTTTCTTAAACAAATTTTTTTCACTTTTATCTTTTTCGATCACAATTAGTTTATGTTTTATTAAAAGTAAAGTTCATGTTTAGAAACTTTTTGTGTTTGCCTTAATTTTTCCAGGCTGCTCTCCTTTTTTTAATTTTGCAAATAGAAATCACATTAGCATCGTTAAACTTACTTCGCAAAAATGACTCGTCTCCAATCTTTTGAAAAAAAGTTTGATTTCAAACAACACAGGCTTTCATGTCTAATTTTTTGAAAAAGCTGTCTCGTACGATCGGCGTGCCGAACGGATGATAGTCATTTGCTCGCATTTGACAGCAAAAGAAAACAATTCAAACTTTCTTCATCAAAGTCGCTCGCACTGCATTCGTTCTGCAAGCACTACAATCGTCCCTTGCAGGACTAATAAATGAAGTAAAAGCATGCAAAAGCAAATTAGCAATAAACTATTATTAAATGAAACAAGTAAAAAAACATGCAGAGGTACTACAGTCAATAACAAAATATAAACAAATGAAACAGGTAAGGAAGCGTGCAGAATTTGAAATATTTTGAAAATTTTAAGAATTCAAAAAGATTGATGTTTGAAATAACAGAGAAGTTTTCAGACATCAAAAAAAAGTCGGCGTTGCAAGAGATTTGAGAGTTACACAAATTTGAAAAATTGCCAAACTATACAAATGCACAAATGTATTTCAAAAAATGAAGAGTTTAGCAATTCACCCGAGGACTTAGAAGCCATTGCAAAAGTTCAAAAACTCAAAGTTTCAGAAATTTAAAGAAAATCAAACGTATGGAAAAATAGGAAGGTCTCAAAGTTTCATCAATTCTATAAAACCGCAAAGTTTGTCTAATCAGAAATATATTCTAAAAATTAATAAACGAGAGATTTCAGAATCTTCTGCGAAATTTTTAAAAACTTCAAAATTTTGCTATTTCTGACTTTTTGAAAAAATTAAGGAAAGTCGTTTCGAGTTCAGCACTCTATCCCAGGATTAAGAAAACGTAGAAAAAACTCAAAATTTCAACAAGTTTTCAGCCACAATTTCAGAAGCTAAAATTTTTTCATGGTACTAGCTTAATTCATGAATAAAAAGAAACTGTCGTGGATATAACTTCATATCCTCCATCGACTATGTAGACTATGTATGCCTACAACTCACATAAAATACTACTCACAGCATTCGTAGTTCATTCAAAAATTAACTTAGACAATTCATCATTTCTTCAACTTGCAAATCAAAAGAAATGTTTAAAATGAAAACTTTCAATAATTACTTAAACTCCAATAAAAATGAGCCTAAACAAACTGCTCCCCTAATTTTCTATTGCCTGAAATGAAATCAAATTCAAAGTATAACGCAATGAAGTTAAAGTAAAGAATTCTGGCTATTTAAATAAAAGCAACTAAAGTACTACAGTTGACACTTTCACCGCAAACTTGACAAAATTGGACAACATGAAAATTATAAGGTAGAATATTTCATTACAAATGTTTTCAAATTAATGGATGAAGTTAACTGAAAAGAATAGCAAAGAATTGAAAGCCATAAATAACTATTGAATCAATGAAAACATCAAACTATTAAGAAAGATGTGAAAAAAATAAATGAATAAGAACTGTGAATATTCAACAAAGTTATTTGCCCTGGATAGGCAATTAAGGAAAACGAAATAAATAAATTGAATACAAATTAACTTGCTTTTTTGTCAAATTTTCTGGTAGTCAAAAAAAGTTTTCGCAATAAATTTTTCCATTTTGCTGAAATTGCGGCAAATATGACAAACGCAAGCATAAAATGACTGACTAAAATATGCCGACACTGTTTAAATTGCTTCCCTGAAAACTTGAATTCAATTTTTGAACATTTAAAGTTACTTTATAAAAAACTAAGAAAGCTTTTTTGATTGCTTCGTTTTCGACATTTTTTCAACTTTTTGTTTTTTAAAATTTCTTCGTTTTTTTTTGCTTCTTTATTTTTTTGTTCGTTCTTCTTTATTGCTTTTATTTTTTGTTTTTTGTAGGTATTTCAAAATATTGCTAGAAAAACAACTAGGCGCAAATGTGAATACAAACGAGAAACATAGTTAGGGGTGGGATAGCAACTGCAAATCAGGTCTCGAATAATGACTTGTGAGAAGTATGAGATTAAATAGTTAGTAATTTGTGATTCAGTGCGTGATATAATTGTCAAATTCCAAATCATTCGTTCAGTATAGCAAGAGTTCTTTGCCCAGAAAGTGAGGAATTGATCTTTGAATACAATTTTAAATGTAAACTTTATACAGTGCATAATCATGATCAGTCATTTTTAAAAGCATTCATATAGCAATAGCGCATTTGTCGCAATCATTATTTTCTACTACAATCGTCGATAACGCACAATCTGAAAATTATAATGATATGGGATGAGATCTGCTACACCGACAATAGTGATGCGAAATTTGGCGCCAGATAAGGAGTTACGCTTCCGATGCGCTGCTACCAAGTTCCGGACAACACTGACAGGCTCAGTTCTGACAATTCAGTGGTACTCAAAGATTTATCACTGCTATCTGTATGTTCGCTGCTTTCCTTCATATCAAATGATTCTTCTGAAAAATAATTTTTTGAACATCGGGGATCTATCTCAAAATCCACTTCTTATATTATCGATGAATCCTAGTAAATAAAAATTTTCTAGAGAGAGCGTGCGTTAAAATATTCCGACAAATCTCCGAGTCACTTAATTTCCAAGGTTGAAAAAAAATTGCGAAGTATCCTACCACATCGCTATCTATACTCTTCGTCGTTTTGCAATCGAGTTATTTCTTTGTTGATGCTCGCAATTTTTCCAACTGTATTATTTTTCCCATAAGAACATTCGTGCTTGATGCCATATTTGATTGATGAAATGATTGCATTACACGATCTAATCGGTAATCGTAATTTGCAAATTTCTCTGTAAAATAAATGATAGCAAATGTCTCAACTTAAGCAGTTATCATGCAACAAAATTTAATGAAAATTGGAGTTTGAAGAAAACTTATGGAACGGCGACTAAAAAGTGAAGCAATTACTAAGCATTTAAGTGCATAGTTTTATGTCCACAGGGATCTTAAATTGTAAACAAGGAATTTGCATACATGCAAATAACCTGTCATTTCATTTCTTTTAAATTCCATTTCTCCTGTCTGAATAATATCTTGCAGGTTTATTTAGTAGCTTTTACTTGGTAGCTTAGTTTTTTTGGTTAGCTTTATTTACTTGGTATATTTTTAAGTGCATGTCTGAACTTCCACTACAATTACACCAATTTCTACTGTTTTTCTAAATTGGAATTTAAGTAAGCTATGATGGGATGAAATATTATTTCAAAGAGCAATTTTTGCGAAATAGATTTGGGGTCTTCCTTATTTCCAAAATAGTGCGAACCTTTGCTCCCGAAATTATCTGATGTAATTTTTAAACATCCTGGTCCGGTTATTACGGTTATACTGACTTGCTGCATTAGTCATGTTATTTTCAAAAATTACAGAAACGACGCAGAGTACATATAGCGAAATTGAAATTTGTAGAACATTCTCAATTTTTCTCCAACCTTGGAAATTAAGTGATCCGGAAATTTGTCAGGAATATCTTGACGCACGTTCTCTCCAGAAAATTTTTATCTGCTAGGATTCAACGGTAATATAAGTGGATTTTGGGATAGATTGACGAGATTCAAAAAACTTTTTTTTCAGAAGAATCATTTGGTACGACATCTTATGAAGAAAGATAGCGAACATATAGATGCCAGTGATAAATCCTTGAGTACTACTGAATTGTCAAAACCGAGCCTGTCAGCTAGTTGTCGGAAAATGGTAGCAGCGCATTGGATAACGTAACTAGTATCAGCGCAGCGTATAACAACATTTCTTAGGTAGCTGGTAGCAGCACATCGCATACCGTACTTGGTAGCAGCGCATCGCACAGTGATCAAAGTGATTTGCAAAGCAACGTAGCCAAAGACTGATATAGCGCAGTGGAATACAAAAACACAACATATAACTGGTGTTTAATAAATCCACAAATCTTATGATTTCTGGAAAATTCGTCCACTGGAACAAGACTTTCTAATCTCTATTTCTTTTTTTTTCAATTTTCAAAAGCAGTAAATTTATTTTTGATTGCGTAGCACAAGCATTTGGGATCATCTACATTGTAGAATGTCAACGAATCTGCGGATATACAATGCATACAGTCGTTTAATTGCAATACTTTATATAATCAGAAACATTATCATCTAACCCAACTGTCCCAAATACCATTTTTTCTTTACATGTATGATAAAAAAAACAATCCACCGAGAAAAAAGTACCTGAGAGACTGCATTTTCAATTTCAGATATTCTATAAAAATCTTAAAATGGCTCAACGGAAACTGTATTACAGCAGTAAACAATTGGATTACCTGTTGTGAGAAGAAAACTCTATTACTATCAAAATCTAGACTGCACAAGCTCTTCATCAGTACCACACTTAAATAAGCGCATCAGTCTAGTAACTGGCCTAAAATGATGGATCGATAAACAATTCAAACAGATCAAATGTTTGCAAAAGCAGAGTTTCAAAGAATCCATCAAAATTTTTCTCTCATCTAGGCGATACAGTTCCTCAGTTTGTGCACCGGAAACACCAAACCCATGGATTAGTGAAAACATCTGGAACTAAATTATCCAGCATCCGATATAACCGCTAACATAACAATGAAACTCGATGAACAATAAAACATTGCATTCTCCATAATCTCCCATCATACATTCAATGGACATAAAAATGGACTGTAAAACCATATGAGAAATTTAGAAACAAGAACAATGCACACATGATTTATTGTTGTCCATTAAGCTATCAAATAAACAATGAATGTCTCAGTAATGAAAAAATTGATCGGAATGAAATAACAGATGATTATCTCATTCCGAACCAGAAAAGGAAAAACATTTATCAATTCTTACGAATCCAGGTAACGTTAATCTTGTATATCTCCGCATAAAACATATTAATCACCAATCCATTTAAATAAATCGATCTCTTCCTTGATACACTGACAACGAACAAATAATAAATACACTTGATTTATCGGGAATACTTTTGCAAACATCACTTAGTTAATTTTATAACTTTACTTTACTCATAACAAAAGTTCTTGACAACTAAATTAATGTTCATGATTTCATCATTTACAGTTTTCATAGCATTATTGATCTTATATAACAAAATTCTCATTTTAGATTGAAAAAATAAAACTATTTGCAAAATAGTTCTGAAGATTGCGATATCGGTGTCACTTATTGTGAGAAATATACATATAATTGCTTAGCACTGTGTTGCATATACTAATCGTTGATATGAATAGATGGCAAATACTTCAAACATGAGTAAAGTTTGATTTTTCATTTTGAGTTACAAGTTAAAAAGATCGAAGAATATTATTGAAGTTTTACGTTTAATTTATTTATATTTAATTTAAATAAAAAAAAAAAAGGTAAAAGTACATTAAGGTAAATAATACGAACAAGCCAACCCAAATTAATTTCAAATATATTGCATAGAGTTAAAAATATCTCCTGCCGTAAAAAATCATATCGAACCAAATTGCAAGTGTGCGATAATGTAAATTAAATGTTTGGTTCAGGACTGGTCATTTAATCGTAACTTATTTAGTGGGATGCTCTATTGCCTCCATTTTCTAATTCTGATATCTTCAAATCAATCTTCATCGAATCAAAAAAAAAAAGCGAAAATCGCTATTGGTCTGACCTTTACTCTATGTTTTTTTTATTCATGTGCAAATAACATTACGGAAGCATTTATTTGCCATAGTACATTAAATATCAGTTTTATTTCACTTCATTATTGATATCAGCAATATCTCGGGAATCAAAGAGCAAATCTTTTTTGGTTTTCCGATATTTCCTAGCTGTCTTAAATTTTTTTTACTTTTGAAGGGAAACAGTGCGATTAACTTAAGCTAAATGTTTTATTGTTTAAGGAAATAAAATAAGGAAACGAAAAGAAAAATTTGTCTTAATAAATTAAGAGACACATACATAAATAATGAAGCTATTTCCGATAATAACAAAAAGAATGTCAGAGAGAATACATCAAAAAAAGAAAACAAATATGTTAGACCTAAAGTGAAAACAAGCAATAGTAGAATTGGCGGCGAAACTTTAATTATACGAATAAAACGCAAACGTTTGTAATTAAAAATGATATCCGCAATTATATGTGACAATTTCGATATTAGAAGAGAAAATATATCGTTGTCGCGAATTTCAATATCGCGAAACTCCAAATAAATAATAAAACAAAAATTTA
>JARVGP010000212.1:17303-62936 GCA_029876185.1 Mansonella ozzardi | reverse complement strand
TTCTCTTCGAAACAATTTTATCGACGTTAATTTTATATATATCAAAGAATTCATCGAAATGAGTAAATTTATTCATTCATAATGCTTTATTATAGGAAGAAAATTTTGCAACTACAACTATTAATTGAACTTTTCTTAAATTTAACAGTTTTCAACTTTTTCGGATAGGTGATCATTTATTTCACTCAACTTTTCTCCGGTTTATCAAATTATAAAATGAATTATACTGATCAACCGAATAATTTCATTGTAACATATCAATCACCGTCATGTTCAACATATAAACCGGTTATCTTCTCTCATTATTTTTCACCATATAACAAATGCGATTTCAAAAACTAAATTATAGCATTTCAGCAAATTGAAGTTAACGCACAACCAACAAGAAGTTTCATAATGTGCTCTGCACTGAATTAATTAATTAATAACCGGAATATTTTCCGAATAAATTGTGAAATTCAATAAAATTTTGAAATCTTTATCAGTACAACTTATCATTTATCATTATTGAAAAAGAAGTGGTCAAAAATAAACAAAATTTTCAAGAAAAGCAATATCCAAGACGGAGAAAAATGAAAGTTCAATGATCAATCAGCCGCATGAACAATGATGATATGTGGTCCATATTTCCTGAAAATGAGGTACCATTCAGTTTTAGCTGATAAACTTCTAATAAGATACTTGGCAAATTGCTTCACGTTTCGACCAAATTCGCTTTTCTAATATGTTATGAGAATTAATTTTGGATATAAAGATGGATTAATGTTACATATAGGAAAAAGTGGTCATTATGGTTCTCACATCAGAATTTGGCTACGTTGTTGATTATTCTAGCATGGGCTAATGACGAATGTGGACAATTCAAAAGTGTTTCAATTCCAAGACATCGTACTATTGTATAGCGTATATAATTTAACAAAAAAGCTAACAAATATATAAAACATTCATAATTCCCATTCTAAATATTTCAATTTTTGGATTTTTTGCAATTTAAAAAATTTTAAGTTAAAAAATATGCACATCTATTCATAATTGCTTATTTGATTAATTCCTAGCAATCAATCACTTATTCAATTCTAAGCAAGTGAACTTGAAAATTTCAACTTGAAACCAGTGAATATACAAAAACAACAAAATTCTATGTGCAAGTAATTGAATGCTATCTTGTTTAATTTCGTACAGGTTATATATTCAGAGTAATAAAAACAAAAAATCCAAACCAATATTTAGAATCTTTTATAAGTTTCTTAGAAAACGTCTTTGAATTCCAAATCGCTAAAAAAATTTGAATTATTACGAAATAATCTTATTTCATGAATATTTCAATATAAGATTTACAAGTCTTCATCCTCCTTGACTTGCTTGCAATTGTACAATCACTGATTGATTTGGTGGTGGTGTGGCACCGACAATCTTTTTATGAGTATGCTGGCGCAATAAGTGAACAGTACAAAATATGCTATCAGTTTCATCCTATTTGAAATTGTCTTCCGTTCTGTAATAATGGCTTCGTAATAATGGTAATCTTGCGTTATAAAAAAGTTACCGCTTAATCAAGCAATAAAATTGGCCGTTTCACTAACTGATTAAGAGACAATTACACTTGAAAACTGTTTCAATTACACTTGAAAACTAATCAAAACTTAGCAATGTAATATCAGTTCTTATGGCATTCTTCAAATCGAACAAACTCTCGGCAATTTTGTTCAATAATGAACAAGATATTAAAGGGATTTTCAATGATTTAAAAGAAAAAAATTGTGATTTTTATACTTTGATAGGGGAACCAAATTAATATAACAGATATTAATAGATTCTTCTAAGACTAGTTTATTTTCTGTGTTTCACTCAATTATTTTTGTTCGCAAAGATTTTACAAGCGATCATCCTTAATAAATTAAATTTTTTTCGAATTTGTTTTTTTTTTAATATGAAATAAATAACCACCTATTCCAATCGAAAAGGTTGAAAACTATGAAGTTACGATAAGTTGAAGAAAAGTTTGCATTCTATTTGTAGAATGTCGTTTAAAGTCCCTTAGATATTAATTTAGTTTTTAGAATCGCATCTGTTACATGATAGGAAATAATGAGAGAATATAACTGGGGTTTAGGAATATATTTCAAAAATATAACTTCAAGAATATAGGAATTCAAAAATCAAGAATATAACTCGTTCGAGGTCAATTCCAATTTCAACACACGAACAGTCCGACGCCCCATTACCTCAACGCAGTCACCTCTCGACATTTCCAACTCTATCCTCGAAGAACAAAATACTTTGTCTTATCAAAGGGAAACGTTAAGCAGCCTGTCGTTTAACCTAAATTTACTTAATTGTCACTAACCCAAAGTTTCGAGAGAGGCCATTTAAGTGATTTTGCTTTATTTTTTTCCTGAGATCAGTTTTTTTCTGAGATCACAAGAATGGATTAAGGCAGATAAATAAAAAGGAACTGATGTAAATCATAACATTGAAACTAAATTTCATCTATCCAGTTATTTTTTGCTTTGCAAAGATTTTATCAGCACTCATTTTTAATAAATCAAAATTTCTGTTTTTTAATATGAAATGAGTGACCACTTATTAAAGTCGGAAAATTTGAAAACTGCTAAAAATTGATGAAAAATTTGGTTGAAAGTTGTATGCTATTTTGCTACAGAATTTGCTTCTTTTAATAACCCTTTAATATTTATGAATAAATTCACTCGATGAATTCTGGGATACATATTAGACTAAGGTCGATAAAATTGTATCAAGGAGAATTAAGGCGAAAATCAATAAAAAATCTTTGTCTAAGTATCTACTAATTGTCTAAGGCCGGAAGACGGACTCTATCCTTTTTATAACAATATCGACAAGCATCCAGCAAGGATTTAGCTATGATCTTAGACAATTGATAAAGATTTTTTTATTCATTTTGGCCATTATTTTCCAGTTTCAAAACTGTTTTTGGTGTTGAAATAATGCAGAAACTATTTCGTTTGAAAAAACGAAAATAATTCCCTTCAAAGTTCAACAAAATTTCAATGCAAAATAAAAATGAAAGAATTTTTATAAAAATGTTAGAAATATTGAGTTTGGAATGTCAATTTCAAAAGAATTTCATAGTCTGTTTATTGATCTCGTTATTAAAAAGGCCAATAATGAGTATGCAATTTCGGCTGTTGAGGAGAAAATAGGAAATTTAAAGTTAATTCATAATTATTAATTTATATGATTAAGGAGCAGATGGTTAAAGATTGTGATTGTTTTCACAGAAATAACTTTAAAAAAAAGGACGAATGAACAAATAGCTTTTGCTATGACTTGTAACTGTAAAATTTAAGTCGAGGAAACTGACCAATCTAACATTCCCATTGGATTAAGCAAGCCATAAAATCTTGTCCTAGAAGTCTCGAAACATTATATTGGTCCATTTTTGATGCCAATAGTGGACAGCTACAATAATTTTAGAAGAGATGTATATCAGTGATAGCATTCTCTCAATACAATCACAATTAATGTTGATCTTATTCAAATTGTCCATTAGATCCATTGACGCCCTCCGTCATCAGCGCTAATCCCTGAACAGCAAATATTAGCAGTGTATTTATTGATTTAATTAACTATTGGCATTAAACGAAATATTAAGAAAGAAGAAACTGTGCTTTGGTCAAAAAAGGTCTGTGAGAGAAAGTTTAACTGAAATTCCACATTGTGGAAAGAAACTGCTGCTAACGACGACTTTTGTTTCTAAAGACATTAAATGCGTCAGATTGATTTATTTTATTCTTTTGTGCTCATGAAACCACACGTTAATGATGAAGTGTTTTAACTGAAGATGGAGTGTGTGAAATCATCTCATGTCATCTTTCGATGATCCAAGTGACTTATTTCTGGCAATTCTCACTTTTCCTACCATAATGATGTTTACGAGGGAATAGTGAAAATACGATTGATAGATTTATGATGCACCTGAAATACTACCTTTCATTACACTGAACTTACTAATTGATCTTTCAAGTTTATGACATGGCGATGTTGATGACGAATTTTAATTTATTTACTGAAGCGCAATTATCTTGTTTATGGCATTATCATGATAATGTTTACAATAAAATCAGAATTGGATTAAATTCCGGGAAGTAAGGAACCATTGAATGAAATCTTAAAAAATATGCAATTATTTTCTGTTTTAACACAGATTTTTATCGATGAGTTTGAATGATTTTTTTACGCGTCAGCTTTTATCTAATTGAAATTTCGCGTTACAATTGAACTCAGAATTATGAAAGTTCAAGAATTCACATTAAAATCTCGATGACTAAAACTTGGAGCTATGAGCAAGAAAAAGGTTGCAACGCTGGTAAGGAAAAAAATACAACAAAAGAAGAAACGATCGAAAATAATCGAAATGTGCTTCCATTCCTCGACCAATTCGTCGTGATTATACTCATTTTCGATTCGTTCCATCTGAAAAAAAATTTTAGATTTTAGCTATCAGAAATGTCTCAGCTTCAGAGAATAAAGCTTCAAGTTTGTTCGCATCGAAAGGATACTTCATAATAAAAATGCAATCACGCATGAAACACTGTCACTTGAGAGAATCCACGTGAATAATGATTACTAATATCAATTTTATATGTTAGATCAAATTTTTTAACAATTATTTTCAGCAAAAAGCATTTTAAATCCCAAAAAGAAATCGATTAAATGGAAAAACAACAGATGATTGATATGGCGAATTGATATCATTAAAGAATTGTTTGGTTTTTAAAGACAACACTAAATTCGTTTTGGAATTATAAAGTTTATAAGAAATGAGAAACAATTTTCGAATTATATTACTACAATTTCGCTCATCACATCTTTTACATCTCTTGAGTATTCCACTTTCCGGTGCGTTTTCGGCGCTGTTTTGCCAGCTAAACATCCGAGAATTCGACAAGCAACAAAATTCAACCAGTATGGTGGTCTAAATGTGATTCCTTTAATTTTAAATATAAAAACAAATTTCAGTTGAATCGAAAAAATTTTTGAATTCTTATGAACAGAACTGTGCAATAGGGAATGGATGAAAATAAACTGGAAGAATGCCTGCAATTCCTTTCAGCGCTGTGTCGCATGTTCAGAACGACAACTGATAGAGAGACACTGAGACCCGAAATTCCCATTATTCCCATTAAATATATCGCTGAAATTGTCATTTTTATCTATAAAATTAAAAAGGACATTTGAAAAAAAACTTCAGTGAAATATCATCCGGAAAAATTTCAATTAGTAAAATATTACTATTGCAGGCAGAAATTTCAAAAATATTAAAGTTATTATCAAGCACATAGGATTGCTACTTCTGATGTTCTTCATTAGTCTCTCTGTTCATTTTTTATAGTTATTCAAAAATTTTTCATTGTTGGTTTTTTAAAAATATAAAAGAAAAATGAACAAATATTTGGTAATGATTTCCAATGCATTTCTATTCAAATCCTGCAGTTCTTCGATATTAATTGAATAAGTAATTTTAGTGACATTGCTTGAAACTGATGATAGCTGTTAGCATATATGCGTTAAGGACTGAAATCTTTCTTTAATGTTAATGTTTCATTTACCAATAAGAGGAACAACTTCTGATGTTTCCGGCATGTTTTCAGCAATATTAAAGCTGAAAACGGAATAAGCCAGTAGCACTGTCAAGCCAAGTGTTATTTTTTCACCACTTTCACATGGCAATAGAAATTGCATCATTGTTAAGACCTGAAATGAATGCAGTAAACTGTATTAATTAATTAATCGATGGTAAATTAGTGTAAAAATAATTCATTTTTTTCTTATTTTCACTAAAGAATGCATGAACTAATAACGGTATGATTGGGAAATACAGCATGCTTCTTTCTCTCTGCATGTTTTTGTAGCATGTAACTATCAAGATCTATTACTTTAAATTTCTAATTTGTTCTATTATGAAACTTACAGAAAGCATGAAACACGGTGCAATAATATTATAAATAAAATACAGTACTCGCCGTCGTAAATGTAACTCAAAGACGATTGTTGAAAAGGCCGTCTGACGACTACGAACTACCTAAAAGAAATATACAGTGCGAAGATTAATCTTAAAAACTGTTCAGGTGCAATTATACTGAAATGTTAATCTTTCAAAAGCTAAGGCTTTTGGAAGAATATCAGCCTAATCTAATTAGTTCAAGATAACTGCCAATCAAATCTCATTTTGTTTTGCATCTCATGATGACATTATGACGTACGTGTATTTATGCATAGGAATACCTTACGAGTGCGATTTGCAACAATTTCCCATTCTCCATTTTCGGTAAACGAATCTCGGGTAAATGGATTCTTACCATCGTATCGTTCCATAATTTGAACGTCCAACTGTGATTGATCATATATCCCTAATTTACAATAATCAGTGTAAAAAAGCATACAATAACCGAGAAAACGTCGATTTAGGCTAGAGATATCTATTTCCAATTTCTCTGTTAAATTTTGCTTGTATGTTTACTGCTGGAGATCGGATTTTGCCAATTTAAAACATTTTCATATCTCGTTCCCAAATCCTATTTATTAATCCAGCAGATAGCATTTGCAATAAGATGTTGTTGATTGATGTTACTGCAATTATAAGTTCAGTTTTTACATAAGCTTAATTAGCTACGCAAGTTTATAGGATTTCACAAATTGAATTCGTAATTCTGATAATATCTAATCTATTGGTTTAAGTATTCCATTTTCAAATCACCTGTTGTTTTCAAGCTAACAAGCTTCAAAATGACCCAAAAATGATCAGTTAATGATACTAATAAATTAGAAATAGATTAAAGTTTACATGAGCCAAATTCAAGAGAGCAGAACTGATCATCAAACGGGAAATATGTAACATCCAATTTACAAATTGAATAAACTTTTGCTGGAGGCGCCCATTGTGCTTCAAATCCATTTCAAATAAATCATACTTTTAATTTAATTAATTGTATTTACCGTTTCTATGCTATTACTTCAAGAAATAAAATTAGGTAACACTGTCTGTTAACAAATACACTTCTTGTTTATTCAATGAGATGACCGGGAATGTCAACAATCAAGTAGTGAATGAAATGGTTTTGCATGTTAGTGCAGCATCTATCTCCTAATATCAAATTATTCTATAAATTTGAAAATTGAAACTTCAAAAAACATTAATTTTGCAAATTTTAATGTCGAGAACCTGTTCATCAATTTCATTAATGAACTTACTATCTCCATTGCTTAAAATATGAAGATTGGTGTCAACAAAACCACGTGAAAAATCTCCCGCACTGAAATAAATAAGAAATTGTAATTGAAATTCTCTTGAAACAATATCGAAAAATGAGTTATTCAAATTTGCAGGTTTTAATTCCTAAAAATTTTTCTAAATTCAGTATGAGATATTACTGAATATTTTCTGAAAAAGACCGACTCTAGGTTGAATCAGAAATTTCAATTCTTTACTTTTGACATATTACATTCTAATCTTTTCAATCTTCAAGCTTTCGATAAATACCTATATTTAACTATAGAGCAGGTGAGAAATTAGAATATGAAATTAATATATGTGATTTGAAAAACTGCAGGATGATGACTTATTATAAAGGACGATATCCGGTGTCCAGAGATACTTTTTGCCCACTGTTAGTTTGCTAATATTACCAAATTCGATTGGATTCCAACGAATTCTTTCGTCTCGCCAACTTTGTTCTACCCAAATATTCAGTGTCAAAACTTGGTTCCTTTCATCCTTTAAAGTAATCAGATTTGTACATAATAAAATTCTTTTCATAATTGAATTAGAAAAGTAAATTGTTTTTCCCAATCTTTTTTGGCGAAATGAAATGAAAGTTGATGAAGAGAGGATGAGGAATTAAATCCCAAGACAATTAGATAGCACGAACGAATTTAAATGATTTTTTGAAGAAGATAGATTATGAAATGAGCTCAAGGCATAAATGAAAGACATTTTTTAGTTTGGTTCAAAACAAATTGAATTTTTCCTTCTTTTCAAATAAAACCAGATGATTAATGATACAGAGTCCTTGTCGCACTCACTTCAAGCAGTTCAGGCCTAAGCAAGCATTAGCCAAACTATATTTCATTTTCTTCTGAACAAATATAACTTTCTCAAAAAACATTTTTGCAGTCTTTTTATTCTCTTGCAATAACTTTAGGACTTTAAAGTTTTTGAAAAAAATGATTAAAAGACCTGACAAATAAGAACAAGAAATTATATAACCACAAATATTTGCCTCATATGGAATTCTATTGTAAAGACTTGTTGTTAGACTCAATTATATTTTTGGAATTCAAAGGATGTTTTTACAAACTTAATTTTCATTATCGGAAAAATTTGCCCATAACCGAAATCCGAAAATTGAATATTTTTGCAAAAGTAAGACTAGTTGTCAGTAGGGGAGCTAAGTTTCAATTTTATCAAAATTCCAAGCTCACTTATTGCAAAAACAAATCTATCATCATCCGCACTGTTGCTCAGGTAAAAATTTTGAAAAGCTGTGAAAAATATTACAATATTGAAAATATGGGTGAGTGTCAGGCCCATATAAACATTGACAACAGTACTTGCATTCCAAACCGGTCGTACGGAAACGTCGTAATTCCTGATAATATGTTTAAACAAACGGTGCTCATCGTTTATCCCATGGTGTTTCAAGTCATCATTTGAGGTTCTTTGATAATTCGAAATATTCGGTAATTTTACTAAAAATCAATGGAACTTTCATATTTTTTAAAATAAACCACAAAATATATTAGCTTAATTAACTAACTACACTAAAATTGTCAACTGACACTCTTGAACTGATAATAATAATTAATGCAAATGACTGTTTAAATTGAGAGAAAAAGTACCAGTACGGATAATATCATTATTAAGTTACTGTTTATAGTAGCAGATTATTAATTCTTATAGCCTTCAGCCTCATTAATAGTGAATGATATTGATGTCACTGAAGATGATAAGGACTGCGAATGTGTTACTGTACTACAGTATGAATTCTATCAATTCCAATTGATTCTAACATTTATTTATTACCATGATCAAATTTCATTTGACGAAATTTTACCGGTTTTGTTGGTAATCTGGAAAACTTACTGTTATTAGCTTGCACAAGAAGAACGAAAACTGCGAGTAAAAACGTGGTTGAAATGGCAATCGGATATTGAAAGTAATCTTAATGCTCGTCTTTTCAAAAGGAGATAAAAACAAGGAAGCGGCGGTGACGCCCATGTCTTCGTATTTAACTGATTTTTTAGCGTACTTCTTGGCCTAATCACTCATTGGTCCATCTTCTATTCAGAAGTCAAGGAGGAATTTAATTCCCACTTCTCTTACCTGTTTGGGTATTAGTATTTGCCATGCACTTTCACTTGCATTTAGCACAATACTATCTTTTTAGCAGTAAATTTTTTCGCGCACTGCAGTATTCTTATATAAGCTCCACAACGGCACTTATAACTAACTGTTAAGATAGCGTCAATTATCAAAATACTCGATTGAAGTAAAAGCAATTTTACACTGTACTTTTATATCTGGTTAATTGCATCCCTGAAAGATAAAATTAGAATTCATCTTGAAAAAGAAGTAAAAATGTGAGTGAAAACTGATATCACATGCAGTTTTCCCTGGTAGATTGAATTTTAATTATTTCATTACATATTCTATTCAAATTAATTGGTTAAAAGGACAGTAAATTCATTCATTTAATCTGCGATTTAAATTCGAAAACAAGAAATGGAAAATTTAAAAGATTTATTTGTTTACTGCACAGCTGATACCTTTCAGAAGCATTTCCGTACAATCACAAAAAGGATCGCTGCAAAATAATTAGTCGAAAGTATAACTAAGTTTTCGTTGAGTCTTAAAATGCCATTCCTTTTTCACATTTATGAAAATAATTTGAAATGAATTTTTAAGCTTTTGAAATTGAAAGAAAAAATTGTCTTTTGCAACTTTTCTATTTATAACTTTACAGTTTTTCGTAAAGAGCAATTTTTCTCGAAAAAACAAAACGGAACAAATATTTGTTTTGCTGAGATGAAAAAGAAATGCAGTCTTTGGAGGGACAATCCATCAATTTGATGGAAACTTTCAGAATTTCGAAAAATTCATTTCAAAATTGCTTGGCCGACGAAAAACTAATTAAGAATTTGCATTTAATACTTGGAAAGCTGGAATTATTACAATTTGGCAACTAAAATCTTATGATTTTGGCATTTTTCTGTTTTTTGATTTTATTCTTTGCAAGAAATGCTGAAAAAAACTGCCGAGAAGCTTTGAAGTTACCGCTTAATAGCTCATTTTAATGAAGTTCGTATAAGATCTTAGATTACTCAAAATAGATAAGCGAATTCGAAAGCATTTCATTTTAAGCATTTTGTTTCCACTTTTTGTGGATAAAAACTACATTGAAATGATAGAACTGAAATGAGATGATGATATCATACTGTTCTTTCGCAAGCCTGCTATAAACATCCATTTTAAAAATTTTTAAACTTCAAACTACAGCTTTAAATTCAAAGCAATCCATCCCATGATCAGTACTCTAATCACCATTATTTCATATTATCTCATCAGTGTAAATACATCTGCGTCTTTTTTTAATACAAATTTGTTTAACATTGAACCATACGAAATTCATTAACAAATATTTTGCAGTAAATTATCATATTTCTCTTTATCAAAATATAGCAATCATTTTTCATTTCAAAAAATATACGCATGGCTATCTGTTCTCTCACATTTTACCGATTTCAATCACTTCTGTTATTAGCGATTTCATTTTGTTTTGCATTTTTTTTTTTCATTAGTTTAAATTTAATATTCGTGCGAGTTATTTGATAAAATTTTAATTTTTCATAAAAGTTATCTGCCATTAGGATAAAGGATTCATTGCTATTTTGATTCACAAAGGCATTCATCATTACAACGACTCATACAATTTTAGTTATATCTTCAAATGAATTTAGTTCTTCATGAAATGAAATTGGTAAAATTGCAATATGCTACAAACTATTGCAGCGTGAAGATGGATTGGAAATGATTGTACAAACTGCATTTACTTCGGAATGAAAACATGGAACAGAAATATAAAGTACTGGAATGGATATTAGCAGGAATAATATGATTGCAGAAAGGCTTCTCTATGCTTATTCCTATTTTGGATTAATTAGCAAAATGGTATACTCATTCTTTTTAATGGAGTGAAAATTTCCAATGGACCGTCAATTCATTGCATTATAACAACTCAAACTGAAATGTATGAAGTAGCTGATAGCTTTTCATTAATTTATTTTATTTTATCTGAATAATTGTTCTATTCAAGACTTGTGAAGTTGCCAAAGCTAAATCAGCATGAAAAAATGAGAATTTCTAGACTTTTTATTTGAATGTCGAAATTACTACAACAATAGAACGGTTGTAATCATCGCTTCTGATCGCTCCACTTTATTCAATTTTAATTAGAGATACAAATAGGAATATGTGTATAAATCATTTCCATGCTCTTTGATATTCTGATAAACTATCAGCAATCATCTTGTCAGATCCTTTTTCCAAACTCTTGACTATTCGTAAGTCAGATAATCTTTTTCCAAAACGTATGTAATCGTACTGCCGGATTAATCTCTCCGGATTAATTCTCCCGCCGCGTCCAAATCGAATGAAATCGTAATTTGTTCGTTTTTCTATAAAAAAGTCTGCAGTGATGGAATTTATGAGATCCTCTAATCACTTTCATTCAAACCCAAACTTTCTCTTGGAAGCATTGCATTTCAAAAATTTAAATTCATCCTTATTTGTTTAACTTAATATTTTATTGAGATTTTGAAAAAATCTCCTTGGCTTTCAAAATATTGTTAAATCTGATGGGATTGAAGCAAAAATTGGAAAGATGAATAACACAAGCATATAATTTTTTGATGAAGTGTTGAGGCGGGATTATGTTCAAATTTTTAATTTTTTAAATTTAAAAATTTTTCGGAAATGCAGAAGCAATTCTGAATTTTTGACTTGTAACATTTTTAGACTTGATATGATATGAAGTTTAACGATGGCAATTGTTTAAATTTTAGTTTATTTACAGCAGTTCTGCTAGCTAGATCAACTCTCACTTACAGTTCATCTTTATTTTCAGCCACTATTTGTCAAAATTTCTAATTGTCAAAATGCAATTCTGAAGTGCTAAAGGTTTATTTGAATTTTCTGAGATTTATTTAAATTTTTTATAAAATCTTTAAACAACAAAAAGAAGCAAGACGAATATATTAATATTTGGTTTTTCAAGCGCTTTTTTTTAATCGAAAAACTCGATTTTCTTCAGTTTGAAAATTTTGAAAGTTTTAAAATGCTTAAGGCTAAATGCTAGGCTAACAGAAAACAAACCTGAATTTGGATCAAATAAACACTGTGAAAGCATTGGATAGTTTTGACATAATTCTTCATAGGTTATCGCATTAGCGATCGAACATTGGGCCATGATATAGAACAAGATCGTAAGTATTACTGGTAGCATACTTTCCCGTTGACCATTCATCGAAGAGATTTTAATCTAAGATAGAAATTCACATTTTTTCACAAAAATTTTAAATTACGATTAACGTAGTCGCAAAAGTTTACAAAAAATTGTCTGAATCATTCACATAAGAAATACTTCATTGGAAAATGAACCGTAGAAAACACGACGTGCAGAAAGAAACTGCCAATGGTCAACATCGCCTCAATGTTGTCATTAAGTCATTAGTTTTACCTTCAAGAGGCAGTCAATTGTAGCAAATGAGATCTGATTTCCATATGATTAAAAGCTTATTACACCTTACTTAATAATTACTTCTTTTAATATTCCCTTGCAATCTTTTTCATTAATATTTTCTTCCTTCATAAATCAAGCTGAAAAGATGAAGAAAAAGTTTGCAAAAGGAATGATTAAAGCCATTGAAATTTTCAACTATGCTTTTTTACAAAGTAAAATTTGAAAAATACTTTCTAAGATGAAAATTACAACAAATTGGTTTGATTTTGAAAAAGTTTGTAATTTTCGTTAATGACAACTAGCTGTGCGTTTTGATTTTGAAAGTGATGTATTCAAATGTGGTGAACTGCGTGAATAATATCAAGCTTAAGGTATTCCAAATTAAGGCATGCATTTTATTTGGAACTTATCACCGCCTTTTTCCACTCTGTTTTCATCATATTTTCTTCATTAATTTACATAATTAACTTTTTTTCCTTTTACCAGCTATTGTCACAGTTGTACTTGTTTTTTTCTAATTTTCACCGTTTTCGTTGCTTTTTTCCAATACAATATTTTCATACTTACTTTTCGTCCATTGTTTCCTACTTTCTGCCTATAGTCTTTTTCTTTAACAATAACAAAATCATTAAATTCGAAAAAGAAAATTATTCCAGTGGTTTGATTTTAAAAAAATGTAGTTTATAATGAAAATTAGCTGTACGTTTGATTTTGAAAATGACGTATTCAGATGTGGTGAAAGTTATTCAACTGTGTAAAATAATGTCGAGGGAATAATTAATTTTTATAAAGAAGAAAGAAAAAGTTATGTTGGCAGATAAAATAGAAATGAGGTCTCGGAAGGAATTAATAATTCATATCAGCATGATTGGAATATTATTTTTATATAAGATGATGTTAAATAAATGCCAATTAATTAGCTCTCATAAATCAAAATTATATAAATGAAGTCTTTGGTTGTTATAAGAATAGCTACAATGATCGGAATATTATTTTCATATAAGATAATGTCAACTAAATGTCAAGTAATTAGCTCTCATAAATACAAATGAAGTTATTGGTTATTATAAGAATAGCTATAATTTTTGCTTTTTCTTTTTTTTGTGAATTTTAAATTTGATCATTTAATTGCTATCAAATTTCATACTGAGTCACATATCTGAAATTTGTACCTATTGCTTAAATAGACTTGATTGGTTGCTGATTCTGCTCATCACAATTGTACATTTTTCAAATTCTGCATTAAGCATTGTATTAAATGAGAATTAAGTGGTTAGATCAGTTGACTTTTATTGATAACTGCCTTACAGTAGGATGCTTCCAGTGATATTTTTCAGTGATGAAATTTACAATTTTATTATCAAATCGAAATTTTATCAAATTGAGAGATTATATTAATGTTAATAATATCGTTTAACATTTTAAAGACATTTATGTTGTCTTAATGTGACATAAAAATGACACAGTATAAAAATGTGTAGAAAATTTTTAATTGTTAATTAAATTGCTTACGTTTATTTATTTTTTATTTATTTGCTTATTTATTTCGCGTTTATTTGTTTGCAATTATTTAATCAATTGATTTTGCTTTTCAAACATAATTTTAAAATAATCGATAAAAAAGAAAGTGTTTATCTTTTGTTTGCATCTTTAAGAGATAAAATTTTTATTAATCCATTGAAATTTCTTACATTTAATGTCACGTGCATTTTTGTAAAGGCAAAATGAGACATGCATGTAAAATAATAAATTAAAAAAGTTATTAGTGTGAAATCAAGCTAAACAAGTGGAGACATGAAATTGTCAGCAAATTTCTTAAGGAAATGAAAACTTTTTAAAGGGAAATTTAAGGAATGGCTGGAGGTGATTTCAAATGTTTTGCAAATAAAATCATGCAATCCTGAAAATTGTAACTGGAAAAGCCCTAATAAAAATATTTTTGTTTTGGCTTCACGGTCATTAACTATCAGCTGTTATTACATCAGGCCGATCAATTGAAGTACCATTTACGGATGATTGTTCTGCATCGTTCAATAATACACCTGTAAGCAATAAGCAATTGAGTAAGGAAAAATTGGCTCCTTAATTTAGAGTAAAAATGAACTATGTATTGATAACACAAATCAATGCAGTGTTCGAATTTAAATTTGCTAAATTCAGAACTAAAATAGTAAAGATAGTTCCTTCGCAAGAATATGTTGAACAATATGAAATGAGAAAGAATTTTTGAAATATTTCATGTGTAAAATAAAATTTCACTTCAAAATTTAACATATGTGATTGAAAATGTTGCATCAGTGCTCTAAAAATCTGTCTGATAGAGTGAATTTGATATCTTTATGAATCAAATAACTTCTTCATGATCTATTTGTTGAAATTTCAACAAGAATTTTTGTGTCATAAACGATTTGTCGAGAATCTAAGTTCGAATTATTCCGAAATAAAATGAAATCAATTTATACGTGAATCTTCTTGTTTAACCTTACAAATTTCTGATGATATATTTAGAGAAATTAGAAAAAAGAAACGGAAAACTAACTGAAACGTCTAACGCAAGAAAATCCATTAACTTGAGCACCTGGCAAACACCTGCATACACCTAATTCACAAATTGACAAGCCATCCATGGAACTCACACATTGATGCGTGAAGGCACAAGAATCACCTATTGGCCTCAGCGCTGCAATGCATTTTCAATTTCGAATTCTTTTTCTGATTGAATTTCAATTTTGAAAAAAAGAGTAAAAAAATGAAAAGTCGGAACAAGACTGATCTTGCCACTTAATCATTTATATATTCTGCCATTTAATCATTTATATCATAAAAGATTAATGTTGTTGCAAAACTAATTTTAAATTGTGTAAAAAATTAAAAACAAATATATTAATCTTAGAAGTTAGGGTTAATTAAAATCTGAAAAAATTTTCTTTTAAAAAATATGGGAAAATTTTGGATTTAAAATTGTCATTGGAGATTATTGCTATTAATAATACGATATCAACAGGAATTGAAAACATTTGTTAGATATTGCCTTTTCACTTTGTAAATTTGAATATGAATTGATAAAAGATCATTTTTTTTATTTCAAAAATATAGAAATTAAATGACTAGAGAGCAAAATGAAAAATGGTCGGATAAATTTTACTTGCTGAAGAAAACGGAAGTATCAAATTGGTGTATTGTGGCGGACAGCAAACATTGTTGTAGCACTGATAACCATATCCACACTGACCATTTATACAGGCACTTATAGCTCCGGTATTATCCGGGCATAATTTTATTCCTGGAACAGTATTTTACAGAGTAATGAAAAATTTTTATCCGAAATTCATAAATGCATTTGAAATGCATAAAAAAATATCATTGAATGTATTTTTTATGTGAGGAATTATCAACGTTTTTAAAGATTCACCGGAAGTAATAGGCCAGGAATAATAGTCAGCATGACGTTCAGGAAGGAACGATGCTTGCATTGGATTATACGATCGCGCCCTTAAGATACAGCAAGAACCAAAAATCAAAGTAATTCCTGTTGGGCAAGTTCCATCTGCTGGAGAACCAAATATCGTTCCTCGACCATCACATTCTTTGTAGCACAGATTAGTCGCACCTTCTTTGAAACATTTGTTGCCAGCTGGACATTGGTCACCTGGATATGGAAACATTATGAACAAGTGCAAAAGTTGTGGAGATTCACTAACACTAATGGATGATGACATTAAATTTAGCCTTCAATAAGCAAATTTATATCATATCTGCAATTTACATTGAAGATCAGCATCTATGATTAGCTGTTGAAGACAGTGCGAGATTAACTATTAAAGATCATTATTAGTATTAGTGATAGCTATTTGCAGTTCTACTTGATGGACTTTGATGTCATTTTAACTAAGCCTAAGCAGCAGACGATGAACAACACAATACAAACTGGTTAACTATGATATAATGAGTGAAAAAAGATGCTTTTACAATATTTTATTCGAATATTCTCAATTTCCCTAAATGGGATATAGCTTTGTAAAGTAACCTGGTTCGATGCATGGACCAATAGGATCCGTTACCGGACAGCAAGAATTTATCGTTGTATCACACTGAAAGCCACTATCTGGACACTGATCAGCAACACATGGTCCAAGAGCATAATTGAGATTGGAACAGCGGAAAGTTGTATTGCCGGCACAACACTGACCATTCACACATGTGTGACCAGTTGGACATAAGCCATTGATACAAATACCGACCGCTGCGGCATTATTTGGACAAGTCCCTAAAATTCGATTAAATTAAGAAAAAACAGGAGAGAAATCAATATTTTCACCATTGAAATTAGTGAAAATATTGCACAATTTGATCAAATTACTTGCTAATTATGCAATTTATACAACTTTGTTGGAAATTTTGTGATTAGAATCAAGTTCGTGTACCAGGTATGATATTAATATTGGAGCTCGACAAGCAACACAAGTTTCCAGTGGTACAAATGAAACCTGTACCGCACTGCCCAGAAATACATGCACCAACAGATGGCGAACCGTCAAGACATCGAGGTGTATTGTTTGTTACATTGCAACACAAACCTAAAAAATAACTAGTCTATTTTAATCAATACTTTGCTTTCAAATATTATCGACTTTGCATAATGATCATCTACGTATCAGCAATGAGTCGAAGAATTGATGACACTAGTGAAATGTCACTTAATCTTTTACTCCTTTAACACAATTGGTATTTTTCTCTTTCATAATGCTGAAAGACTGATTTTTTCGGTCAGTTCATTTCAATTAAATTGATTTATCAATTAGCTATGTAATGTTCAAAAAGATGAATGATATGAAACAATATAATGGATACAGTGTCAAATTATTCGTATTACTATTTAAAGATGCCACCGTTAAAATATCGAGATTGAATTTAATTGTTACTAGTATTATTTAATGAACTGAAATCACTGAAGTAGTGGAAAACAATTAAAGAGATCATACCATTCATGCATGTAAATGGCGAGCCACATTGACCAAGAATACAAGCTCCAGCTGCTTGGGTTCCATCAGTGCAAACTGAAATTTATTTCTTCAAATTCATCTCTTTTTTCCATTAATTGCAGTTAAGAATGGAAAAAGTTGTTGGGGAAAATGGAGAAATGAAGTTTTTTTACACTTCAAAAAAATAGCAAAGGATCAAGTTATCCCTGTAAATTACATTCAAATTATTTTTCGCTTCAAATGCATTTCAAAAATGGAAATTAAGTAAATTAGACACAGCTTATTGTTTGTTTCCTTTAAGCCAAAGGTGATATTTGAAGAGTTAGCTAAAAATTGCCACATTGTAAATAACCTATAATTCGTTCATATTACTTGTTACATAGTCAATTTAAGTAATGTATGGAAACAGCTGAATAACAGAATATCTTTTTTAATTAACGCCTAATTAGCTAACAAGATGTTTGATTTAAAGTAAAGAAAGATATGTTGTGCAATAGTTCTTGTTATCAACGATCACTTATGTATTTTTATCTTAATTGTTATCATATTACAAAGAGCATACGAAATGGATTTTTCATTGGATTAGCAGTGGTACTTATCACCGTCCCATAATCGTTTGATGGACAACAGATGTTGCCGGCTGAACAAAGGTATCCACGAGCGCAACGCATATTAATACAAGTTCCAACCGGCGCTCCACCATTTGAGCACCCATCTGTTTGAATTTTCCAATTTAAATTCAGAATTTTTTCATATTTAAATATACATCTGATTGAGAGGATATTGAAGTTTCGAAATGTACGTAAGGTAAAAACAGACCAGAAATTCGCCACAAATTTCACATTTAAAGTAATTTTTCACTTTGATTATAGTATAATATAATATAAGAAATCGTTTAATTTAATGAATTTCTCTTAACTTACTGAAAGCAATAGGATTATATGCGGGCTGCAACTGATTAGACATTGCGAATGGAAATTGATTAGTTTGAAATGATTGTTGATGAAACGGTAATGGAGCAGTATAAAAATGATTTGTGAAAGATGCACCTGAAAATGGAATGGCCGATTTCCGTAAAACAACTGATTCATTAAACAGAACAGTGATCAGACAAATCCGCATAGTTTCTATAAACAAATCCTTTAAGCAAAATAATTCATATTATTTCATTTAAAATTCTTTTCCTATCATCAGATTAATAAATTATGATTTTTTTTCTGATTAAAATTATCAAACATGCTGAAAAACAAGCTTTTTTTTAAATTCATTCAATCATATAATTGCTTTCAACCATCCATAAGTTCTAAAAATCATTCAAACTTGATTATTGGTTAAAATTAAGCTAGGGAAATAAAATAATATGGAATTTAGTTCGAGCAATTATTGCAAAAAAAAATTAACCATTGGAGGAAGTACAGCAATAACCGTTATTGCATGTTCCACGATAACACGGGTTATTCTGAGAGCATTGCATGAATGCGCATGCAATGCCACCCAATGAACTTGGTGCCGATTGCACAAAATGACCTAAATTTGATAATGAGCGACCTTACAATCGTTATCATAAATTCATATAACCGAAAATAAAATCAAGACAAAATCGTAATTAACCTTTCTTATACTTTAATTAGGCGATAGTTTTGTTTTTTTCCATGATATTTTTAAAATCTCTCAAATCTTTTAAAAAAGTGTTTTTTTTTTTCATTTTTAAAAATTTAAACAATTCTATAGTCTTTAGATTATTTTGACTCATTTTCAACTTAACTTTTCATATAAGAAATCAGAATTGATGAAATGTGTAGTAAAAGGCTCCTCTTATCCTTTAACGTTTCTTACTTGAAAAAAATTTCATACATTAGGAAAGAAAAAATCATCAATGTTTTACAATAATTAAATTCTAAAGCAATGTAATTCAAAAGATTTTTGTTTTGTTTTCTTCTTTTTTCATTTCATCCATCCTTTCTTTTTAAACAAATCTAAAATGTGATTCAATCAGACTGGAACATTTTTCTTCCATGAAAAGCCTTCTTCTATTGATTGATACATTTTTCTTTCATTTCCATTTCACAAATTTTCTAATTTTAGCTGTTCCTCCAGAAAAATTCATCAGATTTACGCTCCGTATTACATCAGTATTACATTAACATTCGACCAGTATTATATCAAATTTCCATCTTATTCATTAAGCTGTCGGAGTATTGTTGATGCTGAATTCATTTTTTCAACGACACATTTGGATTTTTGCATTACGGCAAATACATTCGTATTCGTCCATAAATTATCATCGACTGAGTAAAGTATTTCGAAAACAGCAACTCCTTCTCTTCTTCCCAGTACATTATTCTTTTTTTTCGTTAATTAAATTTTTTTTGCTTATTCATCCTCTTCTACAGTTTCTAATTTTCTTCGAAGTCAAATATCTCATTTATCTTCCTGTTCAATACTGATCAGTTTACAAATAGCAATTGATCGGAAACAACAAATCTCTAGTAGCAGTAAGTGGACAATACTGTATACACATAAGCTTAATGTCCACTCCTTTTAAAAGGTACTTCAATTTTGTGCTTCGTTTTATTTGTGCTGCCAAAAGCTCTTCTTTTGCTACTGCAACTCTTGTCGTGATCAGTGGATTCCCAAATATTTACGCTTATTTTTTTACCAAAACCAGTTATTTTTTCTTTAATTTTTGATTAGATTGGCTAAATTGTTCAAACAACGATTTCAAGAATGTGAAAACTATAAGTGAACAACTGGTTCATCATTATAACATCGAAAATCATGGAAATTTCCGAATTATAAAATTTTGTTAACTGTATGTTTTTTACTGCAAACCTGATGGATCATTATGTATGGCAATTGCGTTGAACAATTAATATTGTGATGATAATTTTTGCCTGAACTTTTAGGATTTGAGCCTAGCCATAACAATAAATACAAGCTTGATTACTAACATTAAATAATCCGGAATGATTATGCAGTGCTAATATCCGTATATTCCTTGTAAAAATACTTAAAGATTTGGACTTCGTCAGTTCTTTTTGTATGTGTACAAAAAGATACATGTAGACATATCATTTTCATAGTCTTATACATAGATATTTGATTACAGTTCTCAGTCATATATTTATTGATTTACCTGTATTTTTCTAAAACTAAATATTAGAAAAAGATAGGAAAGAGACTCTTACGTATCACGAAGTTTTTGATATTTTTAAAGAGTCGATGCTGAAAATCGGCATTTTCCTTTTTTTTATTAAATGGACTGATGATGATAATTAAATATCTAAGTACTTTGAAAAGCGCCATGTAAACTTACGTGTCCCAAGACGACTCTGTTTGAGCGGGCTTACGTTTAATATGATACAGGCCTGATGCTCAAAACTGAAGGATCGTTCATCCAAACATGATTTCTTCACCCACTGATTGGTGCTTCAAATATTTAATTTTGCGATTTTGAAATTCATCCCAGCTTTTATTAAAATTATTTTGAAAATCTTCCTTTTTCAGATATTTGATTTTTTTAATTGATCATGTAATATGTTGCTTCTTATTAATATTTTTACCCGGATTAATATCGTTTGAGAGAAAAATGATGAATTCCTGGGGAAAAGAATTATAAATACTCGAAATTAATGATTAGATAAGTGATTAGCAAGATTTTTTTCTAACTTAAATATATTATTACAATATTAAGTGAAGTTTTCGATAGGTTTGAGAAAAAATGAGCAATTTACCTTTGATCACACTGTAAATAATTTGATGACAATTTTCCTTGTTCTTGTTGCAAGCATATCGGTGATACAGAACATGGATCACCATCTCGTGCACTTTTGTCTTCTACTACAAAATAAAAATTTTGATCAAATTGTTACTGCCAAGCTATTCTTAAAATATTATTTTTGCACTGGATTTTATAAGTACTATAATCTAATTAATTACCATACTAATAATTCGTTTATTTATGAATAACTATAAAAAATTGATATTGGAAATAAATCATAAATTGTTCTACCACAGATGGTATTATCTGTTTTAAGAGATTGTTGTGATTGTTGTTTGCTTTCCAATAATACTGACGTGGTTACAGGTACTGCTGCTGAAGTTGTTGATGTTGTAGTTGATAGAACACGGCTTTTCACCACCCAAACTCCTTTGCCGGTTTCTGACCTAAATTAATTTTGCTTATTTTTCTTTTACTAAATCAAGAAAAAAACATCAACAACTAAGATTTCATTGATTGAATGAATTTATTGCAATATTTATGAAATTTCATTGCAACTCAGTTCCATTTTTTTACTGGAATTAATTAATTAAGTGTTTTAAAAGGCCTCATTATTATAAGTCTTAGTTTTAAGATATAAATATTCAATTTCACTGGTATTTGCCATTAGATAGCAATGAGACTAGATTAACAAGTATGTTCATGCCATAATGTTCTTCGAACCAACAACTTTCCATATGAGAACACGCTTTTCAAATCTTTAACTCTTAATTTCAGAAATCAGAATATTATATCAGAATATCAGTGATTAAATTACTTACTGCATGTTTTGCTCACATTTCAAGAAGAACTGTGTTCCTTTCCCAATGGGTACTTCTGGATTATTAATATCACATTTGGCGCCGATAATTGGAGTTAATTGTTGCGCATAAAACATATGGAATAGGTTGATAATAATAATAATTAGAAGAGTAAAATAGATTGGGCCTGATTCCATCGTTAATCGTTTAAAATAGATAGAGGAAATTGAGTACAGCTTTGTATATATGCTGACTACACTTTCAATTAACAGAGCACTATCTTTCCGTCCAAAATCGTATTTGTAGCACTGACCACTTAGCCAAACTGACCAACTGACAAACTTGTTTGTACGGTGCTGCTAAACTAGTTGCGAACTGAAAAGACAAATAGGTCTGCTCGATTTTGTTTACCGATATTTCATCAATACTTTAACATCATCCATCTGACCATAACTGCACGATGAGTTTTACCTTCTGCCCACTAATTTTTCTCAAAAAATATCGATACTTCTGTTCTATTTTCCGGTCTTCAATCCTATCCTCCTCCAACCCACACATGCTATTTTCCTCAGATATTGGTGGTATCTTCTCAGGAAATGATACTTTTTTCCTCTTCTCTTTTCTAATTCACTATACAGCATATGAAAATTCTATTTTTTAAACCTATGAAAGTACTATTTCTATGATTCATTTTACTTCACCATATACTTGCCCATCCTAAGGCTAATTTAGCGACATTCTATATGATCTCATCAAGACGCTTCCCATACATTCCATCAACTTGCTCATATTTGAGCATATTTACTCTCAATCCCATGTCACATATCATTTGACGAAAAACTACTTTGGCTCGATAGTCTTGCATAACTTACCTGCAAGAAACTTTTTTTGTTGCCCTATTTTAATAAACAGAACAAAGTAATTAATATGCACTAGTATTTTGAATAAGTATTAATCGTAGCAGGAAATCTTATCGGACTTCTTACAATCTTCTGAATGCATTTTTTTTAAATGAATTCAAGAGCTCACTTCAAGTACTACATTCTTGATTTTTTTTTTTAATCTGAAATCCATTAGGTTTCCGTTAAATCTGCCTTAAAGCATTTTAAAGAAATTTATTAGAGATAGTTTAGTTAAGTTAGTGTGAGACATAAAAATACAAATTTTCCAATTAGCTGCTTCTTGCAATTATTTCTAATGATTCTCAATAAAAGATAAAATTAATCATGTGTTTTCGAATATCATAACATCTACTGTAGGACATTAAGTGCCACTGGGTCCAGTCATTTGTTTCATAGGTTTATAATTTTAATAAAGATGCTGAATACAATTTCAATATTAATTGTGAACTCCCAGTCTGTTGCTTTAATATAGCTCTATTATTTGAACTACTGTCAATCGTAGTTGGAAAAAAGAAAAAATTAAGATCATATAGATGATTTAAGAAACCACTTATCAGAATATTGACTTTTGCAGATAGCAAATCAAGATTTTATTTGTGAAATACCTGGAAATCAAAAGAATATGTTATAATTATTTCAGATAATGAAGAAGATAATGGAATATTTAAATAATTTCATTTAAAATTTTAGTGTAATGTGATGGGCATACAATTTGACAATAAAATTGCATTGATTCTTCGATTACTTTTTTTATGAGAATGATAAATTGAACTTTCACACGAGATCCATGCTGATATGATTATTGAGCAGAGCTTATTGAATTACTGAAAGACTGAAATGTAGAAGCAAATAAGGATGATAGCACAATGCTTTATAAACTGATATCTAAAGTCTCTTTCGGAAAGTTAATTACTGCACTGTGATTAACCAGAAAATCAGTCTTTTATTTGCTATTTCTTAGCTATTTGCCTTCCATTTCTTTTCTATTGCTAATATAAAATTTACAAAAAATGGAAAAAGTAATGCATAATAACTTTCATATACAGCAAGAAAATGAAAGGAAAGCAAAAAGCAAAATACTACATATATTTCAAACGTTTCCGTGGCTTTTTTGCAAGAATCGGTGGCGTTTCTTCAATAAGTAATGGTGGATGATCACGCATCGAACAACTCCAATCATCTGATTCCATAATCTCTTTTGCATATACAGTCTAAAATTTCAAAATATCATTATCATTCATTAATTACATCACTTAATCAATAATAGAATGAAATGTTAAAACCGAATTACATTCTAAGTGTAAACATTCTAAATCCCTTCTGATTGATTCAATAATAATGCACAATACAGTTAACTATACTATTTGTAAAACATTCTGCATTCAGCAAATGACCAAGATTTTTTCCTTTTTGTTTGTGAGGGTTGTGAAAAATGATTTTCTTGTTTGTAAATAATGTGAAAATTCGCTGATCTTTTTACGTGGGAATCCGCACTAAAAGAAATGGCTTTCTTATTTGGAGGAAAATCAAAATTGGCTTTGTTGCTTATGAGGAATGTAAAAAATGATTTTTTCGTTGTGAGAAAAGTGAAACTTGACTTTCTTGTTTGTGAGGACCTTCTTGTTGTGAGGAACGTGAACATGAAGTTGACTCAGCTTTCTCTATGCAAAACCCGTAATAAAAAGGAAAATTGGTTTTCCGTGAGAATCTGCATTAGAATCCGCATATTCATTTTCGCTTTTAAATATTTCTATTTGTCTTTCTTCGAAATTTCAACATCGCTCGCACTGTTATGAATTTATTCCACTTTTTCCCATCATTTCATTATTCAAAAATGTTTTAAATTGGCTCTAGAAATTAGTTCTTTGAAGGAATAAAAACGATAAACCAAACGAACTACAAATATTTAAGCAGTAAAGAGAAATGAAATATTATCTCCAGGATTTATTGGCAATCAAGTAATCAATAAAGTTAGGCTTGGATTTTTTACATTTGAATAGAGATGTATTATTTAGAAAGTGAATTAAATAGGATTATTCGATGATGGAGATATCCTCCCGGAACAACTGATCACCTTCTTCAATGAAGATGAACACGATCGCCGCGATTTCTAAGCAAATATCTTCTATTCATTTCAAGTATACTAATAATTACGCAAATAACTATTACATACGCTTGAATTACAAAGTATGCCTACGTTTCGCTATTTCACTTCCATTGATCTCTAGCAGAATCATAGGAAGAATATAGGTTGTAAGGATAACTACAAAAGCTTGAATTTTCAAATCTTAGCATGTGACCAAGAAATAAATTCATTTAAAAAAAAATTCATTTAAAATAAAAGAACCATAAAATTTCTCTGTGTACTTCTTAATTATTAGTTTTCTTGTTAACATTCACTATTTTATTAGTGACAGTTTCATTTTCAAATCTTTGTCAATGATTTAATTTCATTATTCGATATCCTTCTCAGCCATTAGCTCATTATTTTCCTCATTCTAGATGAATTATTAAATTTTGCTTTCAATGTTTTGTAAACAATCATGCAGTCCTATGTGTAGGACTGCAGTCCTACATCAATTTTCTAGCTGTGATTCTTCTATCTAACTGGATAATCGGTACTATGAACAAATGATTGATCGATTAGATAAACATCCGATTCGATGGAATTTCGAATTATGTTTATCTTATTTTATTCATTTTAAAATCAATAACAGACGCCAATTTAGGAAAGAAGTCAAGCAATTGATTTCTTTTGATAGATCCGTTAACAGTAAAGTGAACTTCTCATGCCAATGCTTTTCTAAGTTTTAAATAAACTTGAAGATATTGTAGAGAACAGGCAGCCTTAATTATCCAAGTTGTGTACCTGTAAGTATGAGAAATATGGGCAGCAGTGGAACTCACTGAATGGTTGGTCTCCTGTGCAGCACATAATAATTGAAGGGATGCGAAAATCCAACTTTTTTTTTTTTTCCGAAGCCCAGGAAATGGTAAATTAACACTAGATCTTTTACACAACAATTCAAGTTGCTTCTAAGTGTCTGATATATTCCTTCCAAATTTATGCAAGGATTTATATTTCCAACTTTATTACTAATTAACCACAAAGCTTTTATAGAGATTCAAAATGACACAAAAATGGGTACTGACAGCAACACAGCCGGCAAAATGTGGCAGAAAATTCGTTTTGTCTTTTCGAGTCATTTGTGCACACAAACATTGTGCATTAAAAACGTTTCAGTTAGAAATTATAATTTTCGCCAAAAATTTCACGCCTTGTATAGTACTCAATTTTAGTCAAACTTTCTCTCGGTCTATTTTTCTTGCAGAATGGAACCTATTCGGTTGCTTTCTTACTAATTTTGCTCTGCCAAAATAGTGGACATCTTCACTAGACATTCAGTGGAGATCAATAGTGGACATTTGCAGAATATTATGTTTAACATCGTCTTGTTTTGCTTGCAAATTTTAATCTTAGTACTGTTATTCTGTAGCCCAAAATTAAACTTCGGCTTTTGGTTTACTTTAAGACTTTGCCTTTCTGGTCATCTCCATCTATCGATAAGGCCAGCAGCATGTTCATATTTTATCTACCAATTAAGATAACCACAGTAACACGAACCGTCGTTATAAATTATCAAGTTTCATTAGAATGGGCCTAATGGCCGAAATATGTCTTTGAGTGTTATTATCAGTCTCCATTTTAGTTTTCGTTATTTCTGATACTATATTGAATTACATTCAGTAACGCTAGCTAGAAGTCATAAAGTCGGCTGTTTTACAATGAGCCATCATTAGCCAAATATCACTGGTAATTAACTTGCTGACATTTTATCTATAATAGATTAATTAATTGGAGATTTTCGCTCCATTTTCCGATTTTCCGTATTTTCCAGATTTTCCGTTTCAAATTTATCAAGAAGATTAAAACTAAAAATACAAAAGATATCTTTTGAAAAATTGACTCGAACTGGCAATGACAATTGTGATTCGTTGCAAAAAAACACCAATTTGGTTATTGAATTGTCGAAATTTCCTTATTGCCGTATTTTCAACTCAATCTCAATAGCGAAATGTAAAATAGCATAAGAAATAATAATCATAGTCTGAACAGTAACCATCCATTGTATTCCAATTATGTTTTCAAATTCAACTTCGAACTTTTTGCACAGTTTCAAGCTATCTATTGTTCATTTCAGGATGTCTTCTTCTCCCCCACCTTTCCATCTTTTTAAATTAATCTTATCCTGTCTTTTCCATTTTCAATTTTTTTTTTTCTAAAATGTCAGCTAATGCTTGGAATGTTTTTTTTCGATTCTATAATTAATTCTGAATAAGTACTCCATAGTACGGAACTTTTAAATGACTTTTCTGATTGAGTGGATAGTTCGAACTGGAAAGAATCAAACTTCTGGATCCAGTTTTTTCCAAATTATCTATTGCTGATAAAATCTGAAGCCACAGAGAAAAACATCGAACTTCTCAGTTAATTAAACTAAACTATAGTCGAACTTCAAACATAAGTACAATTTATGATGACTAGTTAGGTGAACTGCAGGATACCGGCGCACTTGCTCACAAGACTCATTAGTTTAATTAGCTTTGTTTGCAACACGTATTACCCATGACAATCAAACTGGGCTTCTAGAAGACAGTATTATTTCACAGAAGCAGTAGAATAAATGCTAATCAAATTTTTCAAAATTTCAACAAGAAATTGAACGGAATCTTACTTCGAAATATTCTGCCGATTTGATCTTATTTTTTATTAACAAATTCATTCAATTTTATATTTCCATTAACGAGTTAAAACTTCCTAGAATTTAATTATTATTCCATTGAATATCAAATCTGTGTTCTCAGTACTTGAATTTGTACAAGACAAAACAGAGCAGACTGGAGTCATTTGCAATCGTTCTCACAGAAGCATTAACTTTTTGAGTCTTATCCACTTCTCCTTTTAAGAGATCATATCTTAAAGTATATGCATTTATTTCATGAAATTTAAATTATACAATTGGCAGCCTATGCATAATAACTTGAGTTAAAAATTAACTCGACAAGTTATGCATTAAGTCAGGAAAACCTGATGAATTATTCAGATATGTAACAAGGAATAATCGCATAAAACAACAAAAATCATGCTTATGCATGAAAAATTTAGAGAACTGAAATTTAGAAAATGCAAAGAAGACCAGATGAAAAATATATGGGAAATTATCAAATAAAAATGACTTTGTTATCATTTATTTGACTGCAAACCGGAACTTGTTTTTGTCGAAACCCGAATTAATTTAACTTCAACTGTATTTGATAGCTGGCATACTTTCTAACAAATGAAAAAAATTTCAAATTCTCAAAATTGCGAAAGAAAAATTAATTAAGGAATGCATCTATAAGCATTCAGTCAATATAAATTCAACGAAAATGACATAAGAAGAATAAGAAATGATAGGATGGAAAAGTAAGCATCAAAATGGAGCTTCAAATTGGAAGGAAACGAATTTTAAACATGAGAAAAGAGAATTGAAAATAAATAAAAAAGTGAATGAAAATATCACAATATCAACAGATTTGTTGGCTAGCATTACCATCTTTGAACAGCATAACACAACCTATTAATTAATTTAAAAATAAAACAAAAAAGAAATATCACAACCATTATCTGAACATATTTCAATCAAAATTCTTTTGTAATCATCCGAAAATATAGAATGTCAAAATAAATATATCAGAAAATATCAGACATCTGTAACAGCAGTTAAATGAAATGATGTTAAAAAAGGAATCTCTCATTTGCAATTTGGTTATATTATCGAAAGCGCAAACTTTTTGTGTACAATTATTGTTATATTAGCTAACTGACTAATGGTAATTTCCAATAATTCAATTCAATACTATGCTTCTCTAAAAAGCTCAAATTATTCTCATTATTACTTGAATACTATCATTTTATGGAGTAGCAGTGGTCAAAAACATTGTCAACAGTGATGCTCAAATCATTAACTATACAAAAAAAAGGACGACTGTATAAAATATCAGAAGAAAAAAACAGCATTTTCGCTTAACATTTAGACTAATTTTCAGTAGATCTGGAAACCCGTCTCAAAAACTGCCATTTTTGAGAACTTCTTGTTAAACAAATTTTGCATATAGAAACATATTATCATCAAAATAAACCAAAAACAAATGATAACAGAAACAATTAACGGATTAGGAATCGTTATGATGTTGTAGAGCAAGATCAAAGTAAACATTTCAAACATTCCTGATGAACATAGAAATACCGTATTTCGGTTTCTATCGCTGTTGTTGCTTTATATATTATTCCAACATCCTGTATCCTCCTAACCTCCACTTCTGAATCATATCAGTATGAAAACAGGGGCTTAATAGTAATCCGGATTCACTCGTTTGTAAACACAAGCCCGTTTCTCGATGTCTCAACATCAATGTCTGTAAGTCTTCATTTTTAAATTTTGGCAAAGTATCTCAAAGTAAGTAATCAAATAAATTCTCCGACAATTAAATAGTTTTCAATTATACTTTGCAAATTTAGTGCAAGTGACTCATCGAATTGATAAAAATTTGCAAAGTGAATATCATAGAGATTGTTTGAAACTTACTTTTTTCTCATAGTCAAAGGCCATTTTCGATGGTAGTATCGAGCCAATACATTTTTCCATGCTAATACCTTTTACTGTGAAGGCTAAGCAAAATTCATCAGAGCGGATTTCACCTTTTCCAGTGTAAGCCCATAGCTATAATAAAACTATAATTAGGCTGATATAAATTTTTTTCAGCATCTGTCATCTTACTTATAACTTTAATACATTCGCGTACACTGTCAAAAGTAAGATTCTCATTTCTTCAATATCTACATTCTTTTTTTTTGAAATTAATGTTAAACATTTCCCAAATGATAGTTTAGAATCAGTATTTTATATTTCTTGAACTAAAATTCTAGTTTCGAGAACTAATAGTATTCCTTTCTATTGAAGTGACATAATCAATCATCATCAATTAATTACCAAGATCTAATGTATAAACTCAGTATTTTGAAGCAAGATTTCTGAAAAAAGCGGTGGCTGTAGGTCAAATGAAAAAATTTTATTTATATGCTTCCAAATGAAATCTTGCAGACCTGATTACCACCTTTGCCGTGGCAGGCAAACATTGCAGGAAAATCACCGGCTGATCGACCTGCTGTATCCAGACATTGCATTGTTCCCATATTTTGTACCTGTAATAAATTCTCACTAGTTACAATTTTTTCCAAGAAAAATGATAGCATATATGTTACTGAAGACAAGCAACAGAATGTCACTACGAGACGATATATATGCAAGAACATGTCTTTTTGTCATTTATTTCTAGAAAATATCATATAGGAAGTTAATAATTATAAAAAGCAAAAGCATTTGAAATAAATGAAAAAGCGATCGACTTTTATGTAAATAAGAATTCTCCAAATAAAAAGTAAAAAATAAAGTCTACAATAAAAATTACCTGTCCCAAACTAAGAAAATTAATTGGAATAGGCGATTCCGGATAAACCGTTTCCAAATACCATCGAAAATTTTTACATTGCAAATTTTCCCGTAAAATTTTTCTTTCTGTTAAGTCTCCAACATCAACATTTTTGGCAGCTAAAACAGATGGATAGTAAACTGATAAAAGCCAAATATATCTGAACAATAATTTTTTACAATTACAGCTGAGCTCAAATAAAAATAAACAAAAAAAAAATAGAAAAGTTAGCTATTGTTTAATTATTTCATTCGTGCACTTATTAGTTCTTATTCCGAAGAAAAAAAAACAATATTATTTCCGAACTCAATTATTGAGGCTTTGAAATTCATTTTCAACAATCAATCTTCAATAAATATCCAGTAATTAGTTGAAACATACCTGGTACCGTTTTATAAAATATATCTTTATATTCATCCATCCAAACTTCAGCAGTGCGAGCGGCATTGTGATATATGACATTTGCTGTTCCACCCGGAAATGAATAGGGAGTATGTTTCCGGAATACGTGACCAACTCGAGAACATGGATGAATCTCCAAACTACCGCCACACATCCATACCTGAATATGAGGAAAAATTAACACTTCATCTTCAAACTGCATATTTTTTTAGAAGGCATTTCTGAAGGATTTGATCATAAAACTTTTCAGTCGTGGTGAATTATATGAGAAAGTCAATTCCTTGTTTTTAAAAAATAATCAAAAGTCTCAAAATATCTATTACAGAGCCTAAAAGAAGATTCATGTGAGATTTTGAGACTTACCCTAAATGAAATCTCCAGATTTTCACCGCCCCAAACTTCCATTCCGTCATCATAGGAGCCAATATCATAAAAAAATTGCCGATCGATAGCAAATAAACCACCAGCAATTGTTGGAGTCCTGAATAAATCAAAAATTTTAGTTTGCTAAAAATACAACATTTTTGATAGCAAACATTTTTCACATTTCAAAATGAAAGCGAAACAGGAAAATAGATAAAAAGCTTACTGAAGGGGAATCGAACGATCGTGGTTACGCCGTTCCATTTCCCGTATAGGTACCTGTAAAATAAATGTGCGACAAAGTGCTGAAATAAGAATTCTGCACACATCTGATCCACTCTACAAAGTAGAGGCAAGAAAATAAATGGTGCTTACTGGGTACCAGCGAAAGTTTAGGTGCCAATTGAAACCTCCCCAAGTAACATCAGAAGCAGTAATATATTCGAAATTTTCATCCGAAATGACATCGATAATTGGTGCCACTACGTGTTTTCGATCAGTTGATACTCGGTCCAATAATGGCTCCAACCATCCTTCCGTCACTTCAACATGCGCGTCCAAAAACAACAGAACCTATAAATTGAAATTCTCAGAAATAGCATTAGAAATTCATGAACAGTTTCGCAGAAATTCAACAGTTAATAAATATTATAATATACAACGCTTCATATTCATTACCTCAACAATATCAACTTTTTTTTTGAATTGTGTAATTAAAGAACTATAATGTGAAAAAAATTGTGATAAGCACTTTCAAGTCTTTGTAGGATTTCTGCGAAACTATATAAAGGAAAATCTGTTTTTGAAAGTTTCTAAAAAAGAGCTTTCAGGTTGAAAACATCCGAAATCCGTACATACCTTCCCTTTTGCCATCTTTGCACCATGTAAACGCGCACGGATAAGGCCTGATCGTTCTGCTAGATGAATGAGATGAAAGGGAAGTGAAAATCTTTTGATGTATTCATCAAGAGGCTTCCGCAAATACGCTAGAATTTAAAAACCAGAAGACTACTTCCAGAAATAAATTTAAAATTTAAAAATAAACGAAGGCTATTACAATGGCGTGACCACATGATTTCGATAGAATGAAGGTATGACTTAGCGTACAATTATTTCATCCATCATTACTGCCTGATTTCATTATTGAAAATTTCAGTTTTCATCTACCCAAATAAATAATATAATGAACAGACAAAAGCAACTAACTTCGGTTGGACAAGTCATCGATAAGAATAATTTCTTTGATCAGATAATGAGGACTTCGATTTATAACAGAATGTATTGTACGAAGAAGTGTACTCCACGCTTCGTTATGAAAAACAATTATTATGGATACCATAGGAAAATTCGTCACATCGTATTTTCGTGCAGCTTCGCGACATCTGAATTAGCACAAATCAATTTGTACACTTGAAATTTCATTAATCACAACGAATCAGAGAACTACAAACACTTATTAACTCTCACAAAGAAGATAATTGTCAATTAGAAATTTGCGAATAAATCATTCTCATGCTACAAGTGGAAATAAACTTTCAGATATTAATGAACTGGTAAAATCAATTTTTGATGCAACCAAACGCTACAAATAACATCATTCCATTAATTTCTTAAAACAACTAACTTCGATGACCGATAATCAGGAAGTGCTCTATTGATAGATATCAGATCTGAAGCCATAACATCAAACTGATTTTCTTTAAATCTCCGTGTCCGTTCTTCCTGCTGTGATGGATCAACGATTACTGCACTACCCATTTCACCCGGTCCATTTCTATCGAAAGTTACACCTTAAGTAAGAAAATTTCGCAAAAATCTTCTAAAAATGTCTGTGACATATATTTGTCAATGATAATATGAAATGTTTTTTTTAAGATAAAAAAATTGATGTGAAATTACTGTTGCTAAGATTGTAAAACAATTTTTGCATTAAAAAAACAAACTTTTTAGCAATATTTCTAACTCTTCCATAGCTTCGCGATCAATAAAATCATTTTCCTTAGCCCTAAAATCATCCTCCGAACGACGATCACCTCGCAACTTGATTGCAACTCTGAAACAAGAAGAGTAAAAGCAGGATACTGATAGGTTAGCCTTTAGTTGCAATAATGAACATGAATTCTCAAAATTATAAAATGATAAACTTTTAGCAAAGCAATAGAAATAAACATCAAAATAAGCTGGCAACAATATTCATAACTGCTTAATGTGAAGAAAAACATTATAAACATTACTTTAAATACAGCACAGAAAACATTCGCTTCAAACAAAATAGGATAGGTCTGGTGAAAACTGAAAGTGACTTATTAATTAGTAGTAAACGGTTATTTCGGGCTATAAACTGTATACGAAATAGGACTTACTTTGAAGTTATTCCACTACTACCAGTGTCAAGAAAACGAAATAATATGATCACATCAATCATCATCCATACCAGAGAAGTTAGCACAATCGCGCGACACACATCAACCCGTAACCGCATCTCAACGAGCAAAAAATGATTAGCCAACAAGAAATATTTGCTAAAAAAATGAACTTGTCGAAATTGCAAATGCAAAATTTTGGAAATTAAAATTAAAACGAATTTTAATTACAATATGATGGCGTATATTGTAATTATACTTTTCTTAAAGTAAATAAACATTAATAATTGCAAAGGGGAAATAAAATAGCCACTGCTGAATACCACTAATGTTGATATGGTCGTAAAGAAATAAAGTACGATAAACAAAATTTCAATAGAGATAAGAAAAGTTCAATGCATTTCCAAAATAATTCTAAGAAATTATCTGAGAAAACTTAACGGTAAAGAAGTCAGAGAAGCAAAATAAGCAGCAATGCTCTAAAAATAACTTTTGATTAAAAAAACACGACAATAATAAATAAAAAAATGTAACTTGACAGTAGAAATGTTCATTTTGAAAATTTCAAATTTCGAAACGAATATATCAGTAACTGTTGTCATGATTAGTGCAAAGAAATAAATCAAAATTACAGTTCATAAAAAAATTCGCATACTAATGATAGCATTTATCTTAGAAATTTTATTAAATAAATTAAAAGTTTCCATAAATATGCACACCCGCGCCTTTCTTCCCTTTCCAACTTTGCTATTAAAATTAAAAAACAATAATAAATTGTAAGATTCGACAATAATTGTTACCTAAGTTGAGAACGATGTGACAATCACACCACTGTCACGTGATATGCCATTGTCACACTATAGCTTTCAATTCCAACTTTCATTTACATAGGGATGGCTATCAATATTACGGATCATTATTCGTAAATCCATACCAAAATATTAGCATGTAATTAGTAGCACATTTCGACTAATCAATTTGATTTTGATGCGATCAAAATGCCTTGATATTAATATCCAAACTGTAGTATAATTAATTGAATCGAATTCGAAGTGTTTTTTTTTTATTAATTTTGGTGGAATTTAAAAGAAAATTGTCACTTCTCGATACAGTAAAATGATTCCACTTAGTAATTTTATTTGCACGGAATTTTTGTATTGAAAAATCCCTCAATTATTTTAGTAAAATGGAGAGCTGGAAGTATGGAGTAACAACAAAGAAACACTTGAAAGGACAGACATGTTGTGAATGGTATACAGACACCTTCGTCAGAACTGAACCAGGCCAATTCATCTCGTCTCAACAACCAATCTTGGCCATTTATTAGAAATCAAGATTTTTCTCCAAAAAGTTAGCGCCAATCTTTGCTTAAATGTGAAAAGTTTCGAAGAAAAACTGCAAAGTAAATATTTCAAAATGTGAATAATTGGAAATCCAGAGAACTAAATGAAATGCAAATACCACTAGCAGTAAAATATTTGATTAGTGGTGCTTTCAAAGGAAAAATAGTTGTAGAGCCGGCAATATCGGCCAAAGGCCAAACTTAACTTTTATCACCAATACTTTGATGAAAAGTAAGCGATGGACAGAAATATATACAATTGCTATACAAAACAAAAATTAGAAAAATTGAACAAATTCTTAAATATTTATCATATTTTAACTGAACACAGAAAACAGAACCAACCAATTACTTGAATGAATTAATTCTAATTAATTTGACTGATGGAAACACTATGAAGCAGCAGAAGCAGAGAGAAAGTCAAAAAGTTGAAAGACATTGTACGAAATTTCAACAATATTATTACCTATAAATCAAACGCAGATACAATTCATTGGTTGGAAATTTCAGGTCTCTTCTTTTCCTAAGTTAAAATTCGAAAAATCTTTCATTCGATGCAACTAATTTTATTGTTATTATCTCTTTATACTTACGGTTATTGTATATTTACGAATTCATTAGTTTGACTATATTACCAAAATGTCTTTGCTGCCTTTTGTTACTTCTTATTACCTTTACCCATTCTCTTCCAAATTATTACTGAATAGACTTATTAATAAGTAGAAATTAAAGTATGTATAAAAATATTCGATTTGATTTCGAGAAGAATCAAATAACTGCTGCAGAGAAAGTAAAGATGAATGAAAAAAAATGATTTATGAGAAGAATGGAAATGACAGGCACATAATATGAGCTTTTGAAAAATTTAAAACAAACAAAATTTGAAACAACTGGAGCAGAAGACAGAGATGAATGAAAAACTGAACAAATAAATTATTTAACTTACAAATTTAACATATTACAAAACACATTACGCTTTTAACACATTATGTGATCTAAAAAAATTATACAATTAATCTAGCTTACCTAAAAATTTGACACTTAAACAAACAGCAGCATATTCATTAACAAAAACATATCACCACTGAATGTACCATATGAAGGAAGAAAAAGTCGAAGTAAAAACAGTAAACTTTGTCATCCATAAAGTTGCCATACTCAAAAAATACATGATATCATCCTGAAATTTTGATACTAGTCGTGAAGAAAATCTGAGTACTTATTCAAAAACAATAAATAACGAGTAAATGGTAAGCGATAGTTGAACCGAATGCGGATCTATTCACATCTGTATTCATAAGTACACGAAATAACTATAAATAGGCATATCATTTCAATCTGTTGACGAGACATAAGTAAAACCAAAGTTTTATATGTTTTTAATCAGGATTTAAAAAAGACTGGAACTCTAAAAGCAAAAAAATTGAAAATTTTAAGGGACTTTTTCTTTCTTTTAAAATCAACGAAAAAAATAAACGAATCGAATCTTATCATTCAACAAAAATTGTGCAGATTATGATTTATGCATTTCGTTTTTGAAGAGAGTGTGACAGTAATTCTTTCCTTCCTCGAATTCTCTGAAAATAACCTAACTACTCATCTGTACAATACAAAATCAAGAAAATTAGTAATGGCATATTTTCTTTTAGTATTATATTATAATAATCAGATTTAATATACAATCAAATATAAAAAAAGATATGTATTCCTTCCTATCGAATGGTACTATTGGTTTCACTAAGAGGACATCATACTTCACAATTTTCTCTATTCGAAAACCTTTCAACAGCGCAGTGAAACAATTGCTCGGTTTTATAAAATAGGAAGAGAGAGAGAGAGAGAACAAATGTATCTTGAATGTAACTCACAGTTCATGCTGAACTCTGTGTCATCGAAGAATAGATTGTTAGTATAGGAATATGTTTTTTCAACAAATATTACCAAAAATTAAATTCTATGAAATCTTCAAAATAATCCTCAGTAGTGAGCAGATTTCAGTTAATTCTTCAGTTAACTGAATTACTAAATGTACCAGCATTTGAACAGAACATTGGGTGCTATATTTAAATTAAAACTTCATTTTTACAGTAAAAAATTTTTTTTCACAAAGTTTTTAAATTGCAGGAGAATGACTAATCAGTGCCAACTACCAAAAGCTATATTAAGGATGATAAAATATAAAAAGAGTTATTATTGAATATTGTTGAGCATTAACGTTGTTCAATGTTATTCACTATTAGATATTAACACACGTGATATGCAGAGGGCTATATAAGAATCACTGTATACATTCAGCATATCCTTGTTCAACAATCATTTCACCAACATTATTACCATTTGCGAAAATCTTTACCGTCGCAAATGGTACCATAGTACAACCTTGATCCCGAAATAATTCCCAATCACTGACTGGTTCTACTTCTATATGTTTTGCACTAGTTAATACATTGCATACCGCTGCTTGACCCTCACGACACCATAATCCACTACCATTTTTCGGCTTAATTCCTGCTATCTGAAAAAATGCAAAGATGAATAATGCATTTCTCCATACAAAAAACAAAATATTTTTCCGAGTTGTGAATTCGCAAAAAGTTTTTTTGTTTTTTAAATGTGATAATGCATTAAGTTAGGGCAACAGAAGAACTATTCGTTGGCAGTGATATGAGGAAAGCAACAAATGAAGGAATGTTAAATGCCAGCCAAACAAGCAAAATAGTTAAGGAATTTCACGAATCAAAAATCAAGAAAGAAAATCAGAAAACATCACTAACCTTACATTTCGCCATTAAAATCTTTCGTAATCCAACTGGAATTCTTAGATGACGGATATCTGATTTCCGGACAATAGCGAATAAGCCAATGTCAACGGCATAGACACGGTAACAATTAGAATCAACAGCACTTGGACCAAGCAGTTGCACACGTTCCCAATTCGAGTCCGGACGAAATTTAGCAGCATAGAAACGTCCTGGTATCAATTCGCTGAAAGGTGGTGGTGATGGTTGTGCTAAGGAATCTCGCTTTACTGCACTGACTATGTAGTCCGGAATCGGATCCTGAAATGGAACAGCACTTTGTTTTCTTGGTGAAAATTTGTGAGATGGACACTTATAGTGAGATTAAAGTTCATGATGGAAAAAATTACGGTATTAAATAATACAGTACAGAAACGCACAAACGAGCTTTGTCGTATGCTAATGTTATCGGCATCGAATACAGTCAAAACATGAACAGCAAAACGTTTCTTTGGCATGTCACTCAACTCCATGGCAACTAATTCCACTTCTCCAGTGGTCACTGGATATTGTGGTAATGCTGGTATTACTTTTAACACATTCCTGTAACTACGCCGAAAAATTTCATTTTAAAAGAGCGACTGTTTTAATACAGGTCGATCATCACAAATCTCTAACCTAATCATAAATACAAAACGTTATCTCCTCTATTACTCGAACAAAATGAGTACTGTATGTGTTTATAATAAATTTTTTGAATTTTATTTTAACAAATTCTTCATTTAGAAATTTCTATTATTGAATAAGTATATTTCATATTCTGACATAAGTAAGGAAACTAAAATCTGAAAAACGTTGCTTACATACATTCAATTAGATAATTTTTCTTTTGAAACGGTCAAGAACATTATATTAACCTGTTACTCTCTCAAAAAATTATATACTGACAACAGTTTATGCAAATAAACGTGAAAATAAAAGTGATATTTTCTGTCTAATTAAAATCAAAATATTATGGAATTTTGAAAATTTTCTGGATTCAATTAAAAACATTTACTTTTCGGGCTCTTTCCGGTCTTCAATCCATACAATTGAGCTTTGAACATTATATTTTACTAAGCCATTTTCGATATACGCGGATAAGAATCGTAGCTAAAAAGCTGACTGCAAACGAGGTTAGAATAAAGATGTTATACACTTCGTTTTCTCTTGCATCTCTTTTATTAACCTGATATATAATCCTTGAATGTTTTCATAGTATTGAAAATGTTTTAGTATCAAGTGTATCAAGTATCAAATATCAACGATCATATATCAAGCATTAAGCTTAATATCAAGTTTAGAGTCAATTTTCGTATATCAAGCCATTTATTAAGTTTACTATCTAGAAAAACCACGCTTAATTTTTAAAATTTCTTTTCCAAATTTCAAGTGATGAAAATCGAAAAAAAGGAAGAAAACGAGATCTCCGGCAATTTAAATATCAAATGAAAGAGAAAATTTATTACTTTAGAACTTGTACCATTAGACTGTCATCAACTCATCAGTTATTTCAAACATGTAAACTACTTCTCTTCTGAATCAAAGCTAATACATAAAATTTCCGACGAAATTAAAGGGTAAAGGTAATAAGTATGTCATATTTATTGATTTTGGAATTAGTGCTATTCATTAATTTCAATCAATTCAATCTTAAATTTTAAAATTTCAACTGTTTTCAAAATAAACTATACCGGTAATGGAAGTTGAGTATGACAAGCAGTTCGCAAAATAGATAATGATGAAGCATTATCACAATTTTTTTCTAGAGTAACAATGAAAGCATAAATAGGATATATCCTTGGAAGCGCATATTCTGCATGAAGACGTCGAATCGTTGCACCATTCACATGCACCATTCGACCATTATCCAATAATGTGAAATATTCAGGAAGCTATTTAAAAAAAAAAGAAAAGTATTAATATAAAATAACTTAAAATATAGAGATATATATAACTTATAGAGAGTTAATGATGATAAAATTCATTTTAATTTCAATTAGCACTTAAATTTTTAAATGAAATTTTCTGTCGTGAAATTTATTATTACAACGACAAAAAAATTATAAAAACTCCCATGTAATTCAATTTTTTAATAATTTCAAGTTTTGCTTACTTTCAATATCGCTCTATACCAATGTCCATCCGATTCGCGAATCGCATAAACACCACCAATTTCGGGTTCTATCACTGCTTCACCGGAAGACTGCTCTTCGTAGTATGAATCCATTGCCGATCGCAGTACTTCAAAATTATTTCTGGTACCAGCCAAATGTACATAAATATCGGCCGCGCCTTCATCACATTTCATCACAATAACACTTACTGTTGACGGACAAATGATCGGTTCGAATGACAATATTGATTTCATCTAAAATTAATTTAAAAAAATTCAAATCGTACGTTGTTAATTATTGATGGCTCATCAACATCATTATTACTGTTTCATTTGATTATTATTATTATTATTATTATTATTATTATTATTATTAATTATTATTATTATTACTATTATTATTATTATTATTATTATTATTATTATTATTATCATTATTATTATTATTGCTATTGTTACTATTGTTATTATAATATTGTTATTATTATTATTATTCATCATTCATTTTCATTATTCACCATTCATTATTCATTATTCATTATTATCATTCCTTACTAATACCATTCGTTATCACCATCATATATTATTCCACCACTCAAACTCTGCTTGAAATGCTCAATAAGTAACGCATAATTTCGTGATTCTTTCAAAATAAATGTTTTACTGTTCTCATGCTAGCTTTTCTCAATTCTACTTTACTCCACTTAAGAAATACTCTATCAAAATTAAGACTTTTACAGAGCTAATTAAATGCTTCTTGAGCTGACATAAAGCAATGCAAAAACTGAATTTTCTGAAGCAGCATTCATCAAAAGATGTTACCTGCTGAGCTAACTCTCGATCAGTAAGCCTAATCCGAGCTGTTTTCCTTGATATAGGTGATGCAAGACTCTTCGTTATGTCTAGAAGAAAAAAGATAAACATAATATCAGCAGGAATTTCTTGGATAAAGAAACTATATCAAGCTTTTTTTTAATATAAAAAAAAGATATCAATTATTTCACGAATATAAAAATTCAAGTTTTACGACACTAATACCGTACAGCGCTTACTCTCGAAAAAAGACGTTACAGGAACAGTTCGAAGGGGATAGTAGTGCTTCCACAACTAAATCGTCACCAGTTCTTGTCAGAACTAGCAACAGGTAATCAAGTAATATGAAAATTAATGTCAGAACTAGTAGATCAGGTTGTTCAATAAAATTATCTTCCAGTATTCTGCACAACACAATTGTAACACCACTACCAAAACCACTCAACTTATTCAATTGATCATTGTTATTAAAATTATTAAAACTTATGTTATTAAAAATTGTTATTAAAATTAATGAAAATTAGTGAAAAAATATTTGAACAAAGAGAAATTTTTTTCTTGCAAATAATACGTACAATAACAATATACTTAAGAAATTTAATGATAAAATGAAATAACGTAGAATAGGAATTAAAAATGAAGAGTAAAAAAGTAAGAAAAACATTTTGTTCGATGTGAATTAAGAAGAAAATAAAAATATGTGAATCTATTCGCATTTCGATAAGGAAAAAGTTTTTATGTACTGCATACAAATGTGTCGCAATGAGTTATGGATGCGGTGACAAGGTTTAAGTAAAGCTTTTGCTAATGTATTCCTCTCTTTATCTTTTTCTCAGGAAATAAGCAAAGATTGTAAGAATATGCTTGAGGAAGTGAGGTGTAAATGTGACTGATGCAAAAATGAATACGATTCCTGGCATCTTACTATAAACAAACAACTTCAATACATGTTATTGATTCATTGGTAGATTTACAGAGAAAAAGAAATTGAACCATTTCACTACTTTACCCAATTTACTGACACTGTAAACAGAAGAGATTCATAGGGAAGCTTCATTAAATGAAAATAGATTTTTTTCTTATGAAACTGTTTAGCATATGTTTTTCTGTTGCATATAATATTGAGAAGTAGTGGAAGTAAAAGTTGCAGTTCTACGAGTTATTCATATTATGGAAGAGAGATAAATAATGTATTCTAAACTTGATTTGCGTAAATTTTCAATCGTTAAAGTTAAAGTCTTCGCAACTTACTCAACGAATTACATGGCGATTCAATGATAAGTGGTTGAACATTACGTTGACGTGTGTAAACCATTGCAATTGGACCACGATTAACCACTTCAAATTCTTCTGCCACTCGAATATGATCAAGCCAATTGTTCGGAAGCAATGGTCCTAAACCACGCGTTTCATAGCTGGAAAAATCCATATTGTTAATCAGACTCTAAACCTACTGTATGTATAAATATAAACTGCTATAAATTTACTCAATGAGTTACATTACGGTTGTTAATCTTGAATTTTGTATGTTGTTATTGGAATAAAAATTATCATAAGTGAAAAATTTTACATTATTCTCTACATATCTTAAAAATAATTTTCAAGAATTTTAACAATAAAAATAGAATAATGACTTCTAAAATATATTACTTGCCGTGGCAGAAAAATTCGATACATGGGGAATTATAAAAAAAAAAATGAAAATGAATGTTTATTTCAAATTCATAGAGCAGGTGACAACAAATACTACCATCTCTTTGATTTATCGAATATTATATTATAATAATATATTTACCGTTCTGCCAAGTGAAACGGAAAAGTTTGCTAATTTTTCAATTACAGTACATATCTAAGAAAAAACAAAATGTAAATTCAGGAACCTTTCCGTATAAACTTTCGCTAAATGTTCTGCCATAACGCCTGATGAAAATTTTGTTTTGATTAATTCATACAACAGTTCGCGAACTTCTTCCATTTCATCGCTTATATCCAAATCTGTGTTATCTGCTGAAAAGTTCAATTTAAAAAATAAAAAAATCTGGCTAATCGAAATCAATCATTGCAAGCAATGTTGTTTTTGACAAATGATAATGGACTATCAACAACTTATTCATACAGATATGAAAATCAATAGTATTAAAAACCGAAACTATTAATCATCCACATTAGATTGGTAATTTGCCTGAATCCAATCTGTGATTGAAAAATACTGTAATTAAAATCGAGGTTTCATTTAGAAATTTTGAAAATTGAAAACATGATGAAAATATTTCATACAAGATAGAAAAGAATAATTGTAGTAATCCTTAAAAAACCGGAATGATTTTGTCGCTTTTTTTTTCATCGCCCAAAATAATTCGTAGTAAATCAGCAAATCAATGCTGCGTACAATAAAGAAAAGGAAATGAGATGAAATGAAGTTGAAAATTGGAAGTGATGTGATTCGTCCTATGCTTCTAATTAATTGTTCTCACCTTAGATAATTTGTGATATCAGTATAATTCCCAACATACTACCATAGTTTCACATATAAGTCAGAGTAAAACTAGCAGGCAAAAAAAAATAAAGAATTTAAAAACATATATAAAATTCTGGAAAAAATCTCCTAACTCAAAAAAAGAAATTTTAATTAAACTAAATCCAAAAAAAAATATTAATTCTAGCTGAGCCGTAATCAGATATAGAAAATCTATTTTAATATTACAATCCACGCATAAAACATTTTCCACCCAAATTAAATCTAATCGAATTTAAAAACAACAACAATAAAGAAATAGTCCAAAAAATAAAGTAATAATTAAAATCATAGTATACATATAGAAAATTAAAATCTAAATAATAGAAAAAAGTCGTAATCAAAAAAAAAAAAAACAAAAAAAAAAGAAAATATAAAACAAACAACACGAATAGATAAAAATAATTGTTATAATTACTAAAATTAGATAAACTACAAAAATAAGTTAATAAAGAAAACCTACTTCTCAAAAATTAAAATAACAAAATAAGAATACCAAACATGTAAACTTAAAGAGATATAACATCTCACAAATAAAATACCTAAACATATTGCAATGTAACACTTTAAAGGGTCCCACTCTAAAAACCTAAAACAAAATATTAAGACCGAAATGAAAAAATTACAATATTGTAAGTAATGAAAAAAATCAAAATCACGAAACTCAAAATTTTATCAATTTAAACAGAAAAAATCTTCAGTTTTGAAAACTAAAAGTTTAAATTTAACCTAATTCTACAAATCCTATTTTCTAAAATAACTATAACCCACATTCCTCACTTTATATACCTGATTTATCCTTTCAGTTTAAAAAGATAGCATCTTAAATTTACAATTTTTATTAATCTTTGAACTCATTTTTTTTAGATTCCAAGTGCAGAAAACTGTGACCAGATAAAAACAACTTAAAATGTGACACATTTCCCGATGGAAAAGCTTCCAACAGGATTATTAACTCTCTAAGGGGTTTTTCTAAGAAACTTTTCAGTCCTAACTTCTGCACTTTCATTGAAATTCCGAGGGATTGCTAGATTTCGTAACCGAAATAAAAATTCAAAGTTTGTTTTTAAAGAAATTCATAACTTACAACCAACCACCTTACTTGTCCACTTTCAAATTTGATAGAATCATTACCGAAAATCCGAGCGAATTTCTTCCAATGCGAAACAAGTAAAACTGGACATTTTAAACCATAATGTTAAAAGTAACCAGAGCTAAACTTTTCGATAAATCAAGAAGTGAAAAAATTAAATTCGGTTGAAAACCGGTCTCACAAAACCGTTTCAAGCAAAGAAGCTAACGAATAAGCACCACATCATATGGACATGAGCTATGAAATGGTAACTATAGGAGTAACTGACCTCTGTCAAATATTGTTTGTGGCATATTAGCATACCCTCGCGATGTCGCCATTCTCTTCCCTTGACACTTTTCAAGCTTCTACGACTGCAATGAATAAAATTAGTTATAAAATGTCATAACATTTATCCAAGATGAACGATGGATAAGGCTTACTTTCAATCTAATTAAAATTTAAATTACATGTAGGCATACAGAAGATGGAACAATACTAATTGCACTCTATAGAATTACATCATCAGGAAACTGGGAGGCAATGACTGATTCATTTAGTGATGATTCGAAATATCCAAAAAATAACAAATATTAATTAACAACAATGACTGGAACTGAAAGCATCACTATTTCTAGTTCACACTTGAAAAACTCTGTTAATATCAACAATAATTGGCCAAAAGAAACAAATTATTCCCAGTCTATTCGCAGTGTAAGAATCACATGGTCATTCATATGGTCATTTCTCTTTTTTTGGCTGAAAAGAATTAAAAACGAAAATTGATTTTGTTTCATCCAAAGATGATTGCTCGAAGTTTTCCGAAGAAAAATCCATTTATACATATATATATGACAGAGACAGTGATGACAGCCAATTAATAAATGATGTGACAAATAACCGCGGAAATGACCGACTGTCATTAATTTACTGAATACTAACTATCCGAAAAGAGAAATCCATCCAATGATTAAAATACTTTTTTGGAAGGAGATTGCAATAGCACTACTACCATGTCAGATGTTCTTATTAGCAGGCATTCCGGAAACTTACGGTTCGATTCTCTGGCCAACATTATGAAACCCTACAGTTCGACTCTCTGGCCAACATTATGAAGCCTTGCAGTTCGATTCTCTGGCCAACATTATGAGAC
>JARVGP010000212.1:0-17247 GCA_029876185.1 Mansonella ozzardi | reverse complement strand
GTTCGACTCTCTTGCAAACATTATGAAGCCTTGCAGTTCGATTCTCTGGCCAACATTATGAGACCTTACAGTTCGATTCTCTGGCCAACATTATGAAACCCTACAGTTCGATTCTCTGGCCAACATTATCGCAGTTTTCTTAATTAATTGCGCTTCCGTCCTTGCAAGAAAAAAAGCTCCTTTTTCCAAATAAAAAACGAATTTTTCCCTTAACTATTAATTTGGGTATTTCATCAGGAAAGATATTTAGCAACAAGATGGATATTAAAATCAATTGGGTTACGTTAAATCATTAAAATCAAACATTAAATTAGATTAAATCATTAGATCAAATCAATTCCATCCATTCTTTTTTTTTTTTTTTGTATTTGTCTCTTCGAATTTAAAATATTAAAAAAAATTAAATATGTGTAAGAATCGTTCAATGCTTAATAATTCTAGAATGGTTAGAACATACAAACGGTCAATTACGAAGAAAAGTTAATAACTGCCAGTAAACCAAGGAGTTGCTCCACGGGTCAGAGGTCATCTATCCAATTTAAATGAACTTTGATACTCTGCTTGTGTATTTGTATGCATGTGTGTTTGCATATATGTATGTGTGCGTAAGTATGCGGAGTATGCGTATGAGTTGATAAATGAGCGTACGTGGGTACGTGAGTCTGCAGGTATTCAGTTAACATAAGTATCTGAATGGATATGTGGGTGGATGGGTAAAAATGAGGAGAATAAAGGTGTCAAAAATGTTCGGGTCAACTCTCGTAACCTGTAAGTGGAGAAAGAGACGAAATTGGGTGAAAAGAGCGAAAGTAATAAATTGCCGGGACGGTGTAAAAAAAGGAAATGAGTCTAGCATTGCAACTGCAAAATCTAGAAGTTTCATGCTGACACCGTGAAATACCAGTCGGCAGTTTGGGAAATGAGGGAGATTAATGGAAGCAGAGGGAAATTTCATTGGGATTCATCGGGATGATTGATGTGAGTCAAAAAAAAATTAACAGGATAGACGACATTCATAGTGACAAACAGATCGATTTCTGAGCTTTCATTTCTATTTTTTTTTTTTTTGATTATCCAGGAGAAGGAGAGAAGATTTAGAAAAGTCTGGATAAGTGGGCAGTTCGAATTATCTTGTGGTATGGATTCAGGAAAATAATTGATTGGTAAAATACTTTTAGGATTATGGATGAGGACCAAACCAGGATTGATTCAGAGAAATGAAGCAATTCAGACGAAATATCGATAAAAATGGTGTTGGGTTTGTGTTACTCGTTAATTTCATTAATTAATGCTGGATGTATACAAAGATATACGTTCAGGATGATTTCATGACACTGAGATGCAGATGTTCCTTATATCATCGATGCTACTGCCGATACTAAACTCCTCTTAGAGTTTCTCCGTAATTATTGACATAGAAATATAAATCATGCTATTAACATGTTTCGCATTTCTAAATATGTAATATCTATTTGACAAACTTATTTCGAGTAGCGGAATATGGATAGAAATACCATAGGTTTCTCGATATTTCTCTTTCCTTTTTTTGAAATTTGACTCTCGAAATTTTTGCAATTTTTCAAAAACTATGCGAAACTTTATGTAATGTGCAGTGTATAGCCAACGATTCCTATCCATAGCCATCATTTTCTGTTTTGCTAATTTCCACGGAGTCGTTGAATAGATCTGGTTGCAGAGAGGTGACAATATTATGTGATGAAGCGGAAGACATGTGGCATGTTTATAATTTAGTACGAATTGGCGATGCAGTGCAGTGTACAACAGTTCGAAAGGTTACAACGGAATCGAACACTGGCAGCACGTCTAGGTAATATGCAATAAAGAGATGTATTGATTCACTTAAGAAAGACATACTGTTTCGATTTTTTCAATATTGATATTAAAGAGTAAATTGATAAAGTTCCTATAGTTAATCCTTGCGCAGCAGTTTTTCTTTTCTCTTCTGTTTATCTAGCTTATTGATTATTTTCATAAAAATCATTTATTCGCATGTTCTTTGCATAATGGCTTAAGTTTCCTACGAATTTATAAGAGTATGGGAGCCAATATATCAATCGTTACACTGTTTCAGCCAGCGGGTACATACTGTTTTATCGATTTCCATTGAAAACATTGATTTTGATCCGGCAGTTTGCATTTTGCATTTGAAAGGTAGAAATATTGCTGAAAATGTGCATGTCAAAATGGGACAGTATCATACATTGGATATCGATGTTGGCAAGAAGTTCAAGTTATGGAAACCGTATTGGGATTCGATAGATTTGAATCGTCTAGACTTGGCGCTTGATGTTAGGCTTCAAATTCCTTGTTTTTGTCAAACATTTCACTCAATATTACTGTTAGTTTGGTATTTTTTAATAATTTTTCAATAGCTCTTGTTGATTCTGATCAAGATTTCTCATGTAATCGTGGAGTGGTCTTGCAAAAGATATGAATTACTTTGTCCATTCCCCAGGCTTAATTTATACAAGATAGTATTCATTTCCCCCTATGGTTTTTCTGTGATCAGTTATAGATTTCTATTTCATTTTTAATTTTTCAATTCAGCCATCCCGAACTGCCGATGTGGCTGCTATTGTGATGCATGAGGGTTTGGCAAATTTATGTTTGGTGACCAAACAGATGACTATCGTCAAGGCAAAAATTGATATGCAGGTTAGATGAACATCATTTTGTAATAAGATTGAGAAGATAAGTTATAAAATTTAAACAAACAAAAATTTAAGTGATTGAAATAATTTAGTTTATGTTCATCAGTTTGTAGTGTGCTTGCTTTCAGATTCCGAGGAAGAGAAAGGGTCTGTCAAGTCAGCATGAGAAAGGTATACGACGTTTTTACGCACTTATTGCAGCGGCATTTGTTAGACACGTTGATATGAAAGTTGGTCATTTCTCCTGGAAACATTTCAATTTTTGAAACATTTCACACCTACTCATTCAAAAAATTAGTTCCATTTCGTATTTCAGGTGGTAAAATGCATATTAATAGCTAGTCGTGGCTTCCTGAACGAGCAATTTCTAAATTATTTAATAGAATATGCCGACAAGCATGGGAACAAGTCGATTGTAGAAGGTCGTAGTAAATTTTTACTTGCTCATGCAAGTAGTGGCTTTAAGCATGCACTTAAAGAAGTACTATCAAATCCCAGTGTAGCAGCTGCTCTCTCAGATACCAAAGTAAGTTGAAGTGACACGATGTGATTTACTATTTTCCCAGTATTTTCAATTTTCTTAAAGTTTTTTCTTGGACGGTGTTAAAATCTCGATAGGGAGGACTAGTAATATAAATGCTTCGAAATTCTTGAGGACTATGTGTCTGAGGTGAGAGATCTAATTCATCTATGAAAACGGTTTGTAAATGTTATTTCCATTCTTACAGGCTCAAGCTGAAGTTAAGGCACTTAACACATTTTATGATCTAATGGCCACTGAACCAGCTCGTGCCTTTTATGGTTATAAACATGTATTAATGGCTAACGAACAGTTAGCTATCGAACAGTTGTTGTTGTCCGATTCGTTATTTAGATCAAATGATATTGAGCTGCGGAAGAAATATGTTGAACTGGCAGAGTCCGTAAAGGATCAGGTAAGTAAATTTGGTAAATAATTCCTAGGACTTTTTGAAATGATATTCTCGTTAATGGAAGGTATCAGATTAACAAATGAGCAACTTAATATTCGGTCAGCGTAGCAGCTATTCTGAGATTTCCATTAAACTAATCAATTAGCTGATTCTTCTCATATTGGTATAATATTCTCAGTGCTCTGATAAGAAAAACCAAAAACAAATCAAACTTTCCGTTGCAAATCAAAACATTTCCAGAACCAGCATTAGGCATACGAATTAAACTTATAAAAAATTAAACAAATTAAACACTTCATTTGATTCGATAATTCTCTTACATTGTTGCAAATTTACAGGGTTCTGATGTGTTAATATTCTCCTCAATGCACGTATCAGGTGAGCAACTTAGCGCATTTGGCGGCGTAGCAGCTATTTTAAGATTTCCATTGCATGAACTGGAAGATGTGGAAATGTCCGATAGCGAGAACAATGATGAAGACAATGGCAATTGATTTAAAGAATTTATTTCTTTCACCGGACTGGTCCCATAAAGTTTGTTTCTAATAATAAAACAATTTTATAAAATTGTTAATAATCCCATGTAATTCTTTGAAAATTATATATATTAACATATCACAGATGCACTTTTCTGCACAATCGTTGGGGATCTTTCCATAAAAAAAATGATGTCGAATAATAAAATTCAATTCATAAAAACTATATGTGATAGATACAGGTACGCCTGTTTTCATTGTTGGATTAGTAGATTCAAAATGAACCTTCACACACATACATTTCACTTCACACACATGTTCATTAATTTCATGAAGACTGATGTGAGTTGAGTGTATCTCTGGGATCTTAAATTCATTTTGGTACTCTAAGTGAAATTTCAAAAAAAAATCTCCCTTGTAATAAGCGAAACACAAAAGTGCATGAAAACAATTGACAAATAATCACGAAAAACAACATACAGAATATAAAACTCTTCTTAGCATATTTTTAAACAGCAGTAAAATAAATAATCGTAGAGCATTTATTTTACTCATTCTTCTAATAAACAAAAATATAGTAACAGATAAAGATATAAACGAATCTACAGAATAACACATAGACCTGAAAGGGAGAAAGAGGAGAATCTAAAAAATTTGACGGCTATGAATATAATAAAAAAATGACAAGGAATGTTTACTCCTGCTTCAAAAATTCCTATATTCACCCCTTCAGTTCTGGAAATGCTTTTGTTAACAAAAATACTTCTGAAGATATTCCAGAATTCTCATTGACATTTAATAAAAACAATTTAAAAGAGACGTGAAAGATAAAACTTACAAATAAACTTAAGTTCTATTGAACTTGTAATAACAACTATCATTTATCGGTGGATGGTTTTATATGTAATCGTCGTCGACATCCCATTTATGCGGAACACAAAACATTGGATCATTATCACTGATAAGTGGTGAAGAGTTATAATCACTTAAGTTTCCTTCTTCTATTTCGTCAAAAAAAATAAATGAAGGAGGGGATAAACTGAAATGTTTTGGTGATGCATCAGAAGATCTTGGTGCATTAGATGATGGTGAAAATTGTTCACGTTTACATTCATGATCACTTTCAAAATCCAAATTGATCGAGGAAGATGATGGTTCCATATATTCTGCTGCATCAATGGTAATTTCTGGACAGGCAAGAATCGATTTATCGACTTCTGTATTGCATTTTAAATATTCTGGTGCTATAATAATATCTGGTGTTGTGCAGTCCATTCGACCTTGCGTGTTGAAGCTTTTCGTAGATTTTGATTTCGATTCTCGATCGGTGGTATCCGATGTCTCAGTAGTGTTATCAATTTCGCTAAGTATTTCTGAACAAAACCGCTCGAGCTCCGTCCCATCAATATCTTGCAACGTTGAATCTGCTGTTCGATCAGCTGCGCAGATTTCCCCGATGATTTCTTGCATTTCATCGCTAGACAGAAAAGCATTAAAATCGGCAATGAACGCATCATCGCCTGTTCCCTCTGCTGGGGCCCGCGAATGGATTCGGCAGATCCAAGGGACGATGATGGCATGCTACTGCTGCTACCTGTACTACTACTAACTTCTGTCTCTGAGCACTGTTCCTCATGTGTCACCCGTTTGTTGTTCAACAAATCCTGCAACTCGACATTCTGACTTTTCAGTTCTTCACATGTTTTCTTCAAGCATTTATTTTCCTCACGTAATTTGCCGTTTTCTACGATAAGAATTCGAACCGCCTCTTCAAGCTTACTTGCACGATATTTTTTACGATCACGTGCCGTCTGCGCGGCTACACGATTCTTTAACTTACGTCGGTTTTGTTTCTCTTCCGCTGTCAAATGATTCAACCGTTCACGTTTTCGAGCTGGATGTTCTGCTGGAGTTTCCAAACCAAGTAACTCTTCAATGGGTTGCGAAAATACAGCACTTTTCCCACCAGATCGTTGCACATTTTGCACCGGAATAACTGTACGAAGTGACTGTCGCTCCGCCACAGTTAGCGGGCGTGCCGTGCAATAACGCGGCAGCACGGACGCTGGTACACTGCGTGCTTTAAGAATTGACGACGAATAACCAGGTGTCGTTACGGTTTGTGGATGTAAAATATAAACAGACATGCTTGCTACCCAAAAATGATGATATTCGGCGACGTTTAATGTTACGTCAAAATCCGAAAGAGAGGAAGGAAGGTTCCGGGAACAAAATGATATGTCGGCAACGTTTAATGTCACTCAAAATCCGCAAGAGAGGAAAGTTCCGTGAACTGCAGTGGTAAGAAATATCGTCGTATCCAAACAAAACTTTACGCTTCCTGCGGGGCCACCCACAAAATCAACAGCACTTACTGCCACATCACATAACTCGCATAGGCGCTACCACTCACATCCTCTGCAATCGCAACCTGCTCAGCACGCCATCCAATCGTCTACATACACACACACAGAACGACACGCACACGCATCACGCACGCATACATACAGAAAGGTATCAGTACCACCCATCTATTGATTCAACTAGTCGATAAATTTGATTCATAAGTAATGAACAGAATCAGAGAAAGAAAGGATCCCAGTGTCTTGATAGACACAGATGACTCATAGTGTAGAAATAGATGACCCATAGAGGTGCTATCTTATTCCTGCACACTGCCATACCTTACACGGTTGATAGCGAAATGACCGACGACTGACCACATCATATGACAAGTGTCAACGTTGACCTTTGCTCTTTTCTTGCTCAAGTTATAGAAGTGACCTTCTATGACACTGCAAAAGATGAGAGATCTGAATGGAAGAAAGGAGATATGCCAGCTTTAAACTCTCCTTATCTCTAAAAATTTGATCTAAATGTATTTTAATTCATAGAGACGATATAATAAACTTCTTCCCATGCCAAAGAACCAAAGTCAAAGGCAAACTTGAAATCGCAGATGCCAACGATCAGTTGGTTTGCTCTGGCAAAAATAAAAGTGATACGGAATCAGACATAAACATGCTTCCACTGTAAGCTTGATACGGAATCGGANATATAATAAACTTCTTCCCATGCCAAAGAACCAAAGTCAAAGGCAAACTTGAAATCGCAGATGCCAACGATCAGTTGGTTTGCTCTGGCAAAAATAAAAGTGATACGGAATCAGACATAAACATGCTTCCACTGTAAGCTTGATACGGAATCGGACGTAAGCATGCTTCCACTGTAAGCTTGATACGGAATCAGACGTAAGCATGCTTCCATTGTAATGCATGTAATATATTGACATATAAAAGCGATCAGAACATGGAAATATGTAACATGGTGCCATCATTTCTTCCTACCATGGAAATATGTGACATGTTGCTACAAAAGTTTTGATATCTTTTCTTCCTATCAAGAGATCGAAAAGAAAATGATTTCTTTCAAATAAGAAACATTCAAGGATTCCAAATATACACGTGTTGCTGAGAAGCAGAAATAATTTGTAGCAGAATGTACAACGTATATAAAGAATCCAGAAAATTTAAAAACATACACACATAGAAGTACAGTTCATTTGAAATTCATTCAGAAGGATGCATGTATTGAAGAAATAGCAACTGTTTTTAACAAATTAACTATCGTTAATTCCGCATTTTAATTCCTGAATAAATTCTTAAAATGGATTAAAAAGTAAATGTCCGATAATTTTTTTGTCAGAAATATCAAAATGAAATCGTAAATGATAAACAAAACAGTTTTATAACAGTCATTTTAAAACGCTATTATATATTATTTAATTTTACTCCTAGATTTTAAAATCTCATTTTATTTTGCTAAATTTGAAAATTGAAATAAGAATTCACTATTCTTCACAATAGCGACAACTACAAAATATGCTCCTTCCTTGCACCTAACAAAAAACTATCACATTTTAATAACTATAAATAAAGTTTCCAGAAAAAGTTATGATCCGTTTCGATCAAAAACGTTTATGGAGAATGAAAGTTCAAGATTATAACTCTTCATTCATTACCGATACAAAGTGATATTCCTCGTTAAATAAACCATGCAATGTTCAGAGAATTTACATATAACATACCGAACGAAAAATATGAACATAATCCATATTTATCCAGATATTTATTTATATAATAATTTAAAACCACAAGAATGATAATCCTTTATTGGAAGTTGCCGGAGTGAGATGTTTCGAAGTAGTATACCGTGCCATACTTTCCTTCTCAAGTGCATCGTATACTGAATCCCGTTTCTGAAATGTATGCAGAATTTTCCGAAACGTTTCCATCTTTGATATCACACAAATGAATAAAAATTGAATAATTGTAAACTGTGAAATAATTAACAGGACTGACAAGTGATCTTAAATGTTAATGTCTGCTAGAGGTATTTAAGCTATCAAGAAGATAAATAGAAAGTAATAGAAAGTACTGAAGAAGGAAAGAGTGATAAAAGATATTGAATATTAATTAAACCAATCAATATAGATTGATTCCTCCATTATTCCAGAAAATTTATAGAAAAGTGAAAAGCAAAATTAACAAAAGTTAAGAACATCATCATGGAATATTCAGTGGACTGGCATTAATCTTTTTACGCTTATTTATATTTTAGTAAGCTCATTAAGTTGCAATTTTCAATTTTATTCCTATAGAAATTTTCCAACGGACAACTGTTCAACCTCATTATAATCTCAAGAATGCTGCGAAAGTTATGGTTCAAATTATTTATCCCACTGAGGTTAGAGTCTAAAAATCTGAATATACTTTTTTTATTGAAGTTGTCGGTAAAAAGCATGCACTGAAACATAAAATATTCAAAGTGCTGAGTATATTACTTCCGATACAGACAAAATAACAAAACTATTAATTTCCGTATCACTGAATAATTATTTAACATTTATGGATAGTTAAATGAATGGCTAAATTAGAATATGTAACGACCGGAAGCCCGAAAAACGTAAATAACAAATAAACTTAAAATAAGTGAATCCGTTTCAATATGTCATTATGAATAAATGATATTCAGTTAATTAGTCACCTTTAGAAGAGAATTAATTTCTTCGGTTTCATTCTTAAGCCTCTCCACCACTTCTTTGTACTTCTTGACCGCTTCAGTGTATTCCACTTGGAATTTGGACATTTCACTCTTCTTCTTAATCAATGCTTCTTCCGTGGTTGTCAAATTACGCACCTGCAGAAAAGTTTTTGCAGATGCGTAATTCCTCTACTTGGAGCAAAGGTCACCGCTGTTAATTATTTATTATATACAAAGAACATGCTCATTCTCAGCAATAAAACTATATGATTCATAACTAACGCATTCGGTTGAAACGGATGAATCATTCAGTGGTACAAATTTCAACTGATAGCGAACATCTTTAATCCAATTATCGCCGTATACGCACAAATAATGGTTACGTTGCTCAAGTGTATGAGCCCCAACTATTTCCAATGTATCAAGTAAATGAAATGTTAGCGGTGTTTCTTTATCTTCCATATAAAATTTCATCGGAATAAATTCACTTAAATTAACTCGATTAAATGGCACAAAGAAGATTTCAGCCACTGTACAGCCTTTCCGCTTGTTGCTCTCCTGAAAACTTTTATGCAAGAATACTATAATTATGCCAAAATTATTGGCTTGTGTCTTTTTGACTTCTTTCATTAATGTCATAGTGGGACACAACACATGTGATCTTGACATAGATAAATGACATTGTTAAATCGACTGTATCATGAAGAAGGCATAAAAGTGAAATCTGAAAGACCTGAATTATCCGCACACCGCCTTCCCTATCGAAAAGCACTAATTTGAATTTGCTCATTTGTGTTGATCGGCAGACAACCATTAATCCATTTTTTTCCCATTCTGGTTGCATCGTTATTTTGAAAAAGTCAGCCTCCTGAAGACTATTTTGATATATTGGTCTTTCAAAAAAGTCCAATATAATAACATCAACTAGATTTAATGTATATCTACCAAGTGATTACCAACACACTACTATGATGCAGAATCACGATAACGAGAAATATCTTGAAAAAAAATAAATTTACTTACTTGCTTACCGACTGAACCGTCATACGGTATACCTGCTTGTAAAACAGTATATTTTGCATCGGTTGGCGTTCCCTCACACAAACTGCGAGCTTGGGATAGGACTTTTGGTCCAATTTGAGTCGGTATTGGTACTCCTAACTTTGAAAATAATGCGCCAAAAACCCGTCCTGTATTACAAAAAAATATTTAACTAAAATCAAAGTTTTTTTGCGCAAAATCCACAAATGATGTCATCAAAAAAAAAAGAATTGATAGTGAAATCCACATAACATTCTATGAAAAATGCAAGTTCTTGGAATTCTTCAATCCGACTTGGTAACATAGCCAGTCTAGCACAGCAACTCCGCTATCTCATCAAAGTTCTATCATTTTGCAGGAAATTGAAATCTCCAGAAAAATGGAAAATATGCCAAAAATCATACGTGAATAAAAGAAACCCAAAGAATTATCAAAATCTGGTAACATACCAATGCCACCCATTTCACTGATATCTATCCCTTCGAAATCGACAAGAGCACCAGAAGGACCACTTAAATCATACTGCCGCCTTTTGTTTGGATCTGACAATACTGCATATGCTATGGATATTTTTTTAAATTGTTCGGCAGCTGAAAAACTTCTAAGTTATGTTTTAAAATCCTATGATTGAACAGAAGTCGTCATGTTGCTCGTTTCGCATGTTATGAACGGAGACGATTGACTAACTATTGATATTCTTGTGCATCTTCATATCAGTTATTGATATTACATAGAAATGAATTTATCTGTCTGAAACACTGACCATTGTACCTTTGAACCTTCTGAATTTCTCTAAAATCATTGAAACTTTTGAGCAATTGAGATAAAAAAGAAACATTGACCTTTCTGGTCACCAGGATTACGATCTGGATGAAACTTGAGCGCTAACTTCCGATAGCTATTCTTGATTTGCTGTTCTGTGGCATTCTTCTCTAATCCAAGAATTTCGTAGTAATCGATCACAGTATTTTTACTAGTCATCGTTCAATTTTGCTGTTCTGTAATATAAATAGGCTTATATTCTTTTTATTAAACTGAAATGAAATTATTTGATGGAAAGTCTCTTTAAATAAAAATGAAATACTTTTTTGAACAATTGAATGAAACAGTTGAGATGAAAATCATTTCGCTTTATTGTACAAACCATAAAATGTATGAGGAAAACTATGGTAATTTCTAACATAATTGCATTTCTGACACAAAGACTGTTTGGAACATTTCCTAGATACAGGGTCGGGTTCATCAGTACATAATGAATGAAAGCGATGGGTCATTTATCTATTTCACGATTCATTTAAAAATGTTCTAATCGGTAATTCTATGGAGTGAGTACAACGTTCTCAAATAAACTAATTCAAATGTAAATTCTTTTTGCTTGGGAACTACTAATCCTATAGCTATGGATTATGAGGTTGCACGCTATATGCACTATGTAAAGGCTATAAGGATTATTAGATTAGTTGCTTGCCTACCTATCAAAGCACTAAAGCTTTGCAATTTTCTGCAAGAATACCTCTTTTAAATTTCAATTCTATAACTGAAAATTTCTTTTTGCATCAGTAAGTAAGTCGAAATTAAAACTGTAGTCGCTAATACAAACAAATTTCATTTAATCTCCTCTACTTCACCACAAATTTCAGACACTATAAAATTCAATCATATTTTAAATTGAACTTTCTTTCTCTCTTCCTCTCGCATTGCTCCCTCTCTCTCCTCTTTGTTTCATTCAACTGTTTCAGTTTTTGTAACTTTCTCCTGTACAGTTCAATTTTTGAGATGACATTATTGTCTCTAAAGTTTGTTGCTGAAATTATATTTCCTGAAATATTTCTCCACCATTCAATCGCACAACAATCTCAACTGACCACTCGCTCCTCCGAATGGACAAAACTTGACCGTAAAATTTACAACTGCTGCAATCCGACAACCAGAAAAAGGTCCACAAACAGCACTCGGGTAAAAAATGTCACGGCCTTCTTGAGAGCAATCGTATTCGGTTTTCCGGATTGTTTGCAGCGATGCATATTGTATAGTAATAGGATGGCAACTGGGTCATCTGGGTTTGGGTCAGTTAGCAATCTGAATTGTTTCATTTTTTCATTTTGGAACTTTGCCAGACTACATTTTTTAACTTATTGCTTCGTCACGGATCTCTGGCTTCTGGATGGTTTTGATTTTTTGATTTGTACGGAAATATGCATTAGTGATATGGGAGAGGGAAGGACTGTCACATTGTTCAAATTGAATTGTAGCATATTTTTCATAAAAATTTATTTCTAATTTGATATTTTGAAAAGTAATGGATCATTTCTTTTTAAATTCTCCACTTAAAGGTTCTCAAAACTCGCCATAGAATGCTTCTTAACCAATAGAGTGTTGTTCGAATCCGACTCACAGATAGAGTAACCTGATCGCTGTTTCTTTTTCCATCACTTTTCAGCTTTGCAAATCATATTAACTGTCATTTTCTAAATTTGGACATTAAAGTGTTTAGCTTTGCTAATATTTGTATGTTTTGCATTTGAAATCGAACACATTCATAAAAAAGTTGCATATTTCAAGCATTTTAATTACATTACGGTTAAAATATTAACACCAGTTTGTGGTTAGCTATGTTACGTTGCAGATATATTTATATGTCTGGGCATATTAATTGCTATGTACAACTTTTCAGATGTCACGACGTTTCCGTCAACTTGAAAATGTCGATGGATTATTACCGAAGAGGCAGAGATCAGCTTCGGAAACATCAGAAAGCTCAAATACATCTGAAAATGAATCACTTTTAATTTCAACAAAAGACAAAAACATTTCACAACAGGTTTTTATTCTTTCGCTCTTTAAAGGCATGTGGATTTTTCGAAAAATCAAAACACTTAAACTGCTGTTGCAGATCAAATCAAAATGGACGAATCGTGAGCGTGTTCTGATTTTCTGTTCCCGTGGTGCATCTTATCGTATGCGTCATTTAATGAAGGATTTCTTAAATTTAATGCCTCATAGTAAATCGGATAATAAATTGGACAAGAAAAAAAGCTTGGTATTAATTAATGAGATTGCTGAAATAACAAATTGTACTAAATGTCTGTATTTTGAAAACAGAAAAAATACGGTAAGCATAAAAATTTTTGGCTTTGCTATTTGTAATTATTGTTAACTACTGCAGAACAGATGATCTTAAATCACTATACCTCGCGTTGATGAAATCTCCATATGATCTTATAGTTATTTTGGTTTCAAAACACTGTTTATCAAGAAAAATTTAGAATCAATAATCGAACTCAACTCGATTTTGGTGATTATTGGAAGTGATTGAAGAAAAAGGCAATGATTCACATAGATCGCTGGGGATAACTTCTTTTCAGGACGTATATTTGTGGATGTCAAATACAACATATGGTCCTTCTGTAAAATTTTTGGTTCATAATGTGCATACCATGGATGAATTGCGAATGTCTGGTAATTGTCTGAAGGGATCGCGACCAGTGCTTTCTTTCGATTCCACTTTCGATAGTCAGCCACACTATTCACTTATCAAGCAACTTCTCATGCAGGTCACATATTCTTGACTTTGCATTTTACTCCATTTAGTAATCCATATTTTTTTTTGGCTGAAACACGTATGGGTGATATGTTGGATAATTAAGTTAGTGTTAATTTTGCATTGCTGTTTGTAGACATTCAGTACGCCGCATTACCATCCAAGAAGTAAACCGTTTATTGACCACGTCTTCACGTTTTCAATAACTGCGGACGGTAAATTATGGTTCCGAAATTTCCAAATTGTTGATGAGACGCTTGAACTTCAAGAAATCGGTTTGTTATCAAGTCGAAAGAATGTTTTAGTAGCACTGTTATTTGTTTTAATTTTTCTGTTTGAAAAGAAAAATCAGAAGTTAAAGAGTTAAATTCTGTGTTGATACAATAAACTATACACTAGTGAATTCTGTGGTTTATTGAGAAAATCATTAGCAATTGCTTCAGGACCACGCATGGTGTTGGAAATCATTCGTATCTTTGATGGATCATTCGAAGGCTCTGTTCTATATGATAATCCTAATTACGTTAGTCCGAACACCATTCGAAGTGAAATTAAGAAAAAACATTCAGAAAAATATGTTACGAAGAAGCTGGCTGAAAAGGTGATTTATTTCAGATCATTCACTAATTGCTTTCAAGGCGTAATTTTTAAAAATTAGAAGAAATTTGTAGAGGGAATTGCACACACAGCATGTCTTTATTATCTTTTTTTAGTCCCGCGGATTAAAATTAAAAGAACAAGCAGCTGTGAAAATGCTCGATCCTTTGGGTGAAATTTTCAATACCGATCGAATGTTTGTGGATCCTCAAGCAAAACAAATCAAGCGAATTATAGAAAAGAAAAGGAAGAAGGCAAAAAGCAAAGGAACGAAAAGCCGAACTACGAGTTAAATATATACTCGTGGGTAATGTTTTGTTCAGTTGCGTTTGCTTGTTGTTTGGACTACATTTGTTTTGTTATGTAAAATTTCTTGTCATTTTTGCCTTTTTTTGTTTTTTGGCTTTTAGTATTTGCCTCTTACTTTTATGATTTACACAGATTGAAGATCAGTAACTTAAAGAAATGGAAAAATATCGAAAATCCCGCAAACAAAGAATCTATGTGGTATTATTATACCTAAAGCTTAAGGCCTGAATAAAAATGATTAAGTTGAGGGATTCGAGGCAAGCTAGCAATGAGCCAATCGGTTTAGAGCTTTTTCCAAACCAACAATCCCCATAATTCCTACTGTTCATGCAGTATTATTAAATTATGGAAATAGTTCTAGTTTTACAAGAACGCGCAAACAGCGATGACTTTTGCAAAAAAAAGTAATTTGCGGAATTTATTGCGGAAATAGTACACTACATTACGATTTTATACAAACTTTTTTACTATTGCTGTTTATCCAGCCGAATATTCTCTAAACCGTGAAAATATAATAGGCTGCTTAATACAATAATAGGCCGCTTAAAGAAGCATATACAGTAGGTCCGCTTCAAGAAGCAAATATAATAGGCCCACTCAAAGAAGAAGATGCAATAATAGGCCCGGTTAAATATTTGACTTTACAAAATTAATCATAGTACTGTGGGGGCGATATATTTCGGTATATTAATTCCTGATAAACAATTTCGTATTTGAAGAAACTCCGTCTACTTTTTTGTTATTTGCTAATTTTGCGAAATCTGTAATTAACAACACTCTAGTTGATATCAAGTGCGTATAACTGTGTTTATCAGTAATAAGTTAAACATGATCTTAAAAGTTTTAAAAGATTGGTCATTTGAAAGCAATCAAAATATTACGATACATCAAAGTTAAAAAGCAAATGATTTGAGTTATGCAAATATAGTTGAGGAATGTTTCGGTTATTTGAACTCGAAATAGCAGAGGTTTGAGTTTTTTAGTCTTTCTTGACTGAATTGCTCAGTTCCCTTTGTTGCCAGTTTCCTTTCTTTTTTCCTGACCACCAGAACAATAATTGACTATTTTCCGGGTATCACCTTCCGGATGTGAATGCTTATGTTCATGCTGTTCAGTCTGGAAATTTTATATGGGATGTAAACAACAATATTGTGGTATGATGGTACACTATGTACCACCAAAAAAGATATTCCAATCATTTTTATTCAGGTCTCCTGCGAAAATTTGTAGTTCTTGAACTGCATAACTGCATGTAGACAAGATTTAGCACGTTAAACTATATTTGGATTACGTTAAACGACATTGATATCTTAAAACGGCGATTCTACTTCCTTAAAAGCATCATTGGAACGAAAGAAGATTCAATTCATTTTCTTAAATAAACTTGATAGGAATAATTAATTTACGAGTTCAGTCTTCAAAATTAGAAAATGTCAATAAAAAAATTAAATACATAGAAATTCTCTCTAATTAATTTCAAGCTTTGCTTTTACCTTGGTTCTTTTCCCGGCACCTTTTCCAAGTTTTTCAATATCTGTTTCGCCTTTTTCAAATTCTTCTGCAAGTTTTTCGGCATTTGACATCTTTGCTTGACCTCTTCCGGCTCACTGCTGCAAAACATGAAAGTAAACAAACAGACACACCAGAAAAGAACTGACCGGACAAAAATAGCTCCAAAAGTAACTAATTTTACCGGGAAAATACGGAAAAAAGTCAAAATGAGAAACATAAATAGGTGAGAGCAGATCAATAGCTCAAGTCAATATCCAATGGTTTTTCCTATCTTCCCGATTCCTTGCGTCCTAAATATTCATATATTGAACATTCAATGAATCCATACCTGATTACAGAATTCTTGTACTTCAATCCCTGATTTAAATAGCAAACTGGACTTACCTATGGAAAGCGATGTTTTTTTTTTATTCACTTGTCCTTTTACCCGTACTGACGTTAAGTATATCTGAAACAAACAAAATAAAACTTTCAATCGTCATTAACATCAAAGTATAGCAACAAGTGTGCAATATAGTCAATGAACTGCACAGATATTTGACAAGTGTGCAATAGAGTCAATGCACTGCACGGATACTTAACAAGTGTGCAATAGAATCAGTACATTGCACAGATACTTAACAAGTGTACAATATAGTCATTGCGTTGCATAGATACTTAGCAAGTGTGCAGCATAGTCAATGCACTGCACGGATACTTAACAAGTGTGCAATAGAATCAGTACATTGCACAGATACTTAACAAGTGTACAATATAGTCATTGCGTTGCATAGATACTTAGCAAGTGTGCAGCATAGTCAATGCACTGCACGGATATCACAAGAGCTCACTCCATTTCTTCTATAGTGGGTGCTATTTACATATGATGTGTAGTAAAAGAAATTTACACCACAGAGTTTTACAAAGGATTTGCAATATGTTCATGGACAAGAGTGGAATATCGATTGTGGATGCTTTGTCTATTACTGTAGACATGATGGTTTAGAGACTGATAATGAACAGTGGCTACTGTAGACGTGATAGTTAAGAGACTGATAATGAACAGTGGCTACTGTAGACTTGATGGTTCAGAGACTGATAATGAACAGTGGCTACTGTAGACTTGATGGTTTAGAGACTGATAA
>JARVGP010000211.1:7164-62869 GCA_029876185.1 Mansonella ozzardi | reverse complement strand
GCAGAATAGAGAGAATGAAAAAACACCAAGAACAAATGATCGAATTATAGTGATAACAGAATAGAAAGAATGAAAAAACATGAAGGACGAATGTAGCAGAATTGCTAATTATCGATAGCCAAAAGAGAGAGAGAGAGTAAGAGAAGAAAAGGATTGCAGCTAAAGGAAATTCTTTATTGCGAAAGATAGATAAATGTCTAATTGACATATATGACAGAGAAGAGAGAGAGAGAAAGAGAGAGAGAGAGAAAGGCAGAGGGAAAATTGAGATGATGGAAGTGATGCGTGTAGGTGCTGCGACCACCTGGTACCAAGTGGCACCGATACGAGGTTCTGCAACGAGGGAGCAGCAGTAGTGGTGGTAATTGTCACTGACCTATCGGGTCCATTCAAATCAACCACTCAACCATATCATTCTTTCTTTTCTTCTCTTCCCCTCTCTCTCCCTCTCTCTCTCTTTCTCTTTCCCTCCCTTTTCATTTATCATCACTGTTCCATTCCTATCTTCTTTCCCGAGGTTGCTGCTTATCTGGGAGAAGAAATATTTTACCTGGAATTCTCCTCTTTGTCTCTCTCTCTCTCTCCCTCCTTTTTGTCTCTCTCTTCTTTTTCTCTCTCTCTCTCTCTCTCTTTCTCAATTCCTCTCTGCTCACTTTTTTTTTTTAATCAAAGTTTGAAGTACATTTTATCTAACTTTTCTAAATCCTCTTTTACACTGCCAAGTTATATGAAACGATGATACTTGTTTGATAAAAAGTTTTTGCTATCATTTTTAGCTTGTTAAAGAGAGAGAGAGAGAGAAAGAAAGAGATTTGATAAAAGTTGAAGTAGACAGTACATTATAGAATGGTCATTTTAAGGTGGACATATGACCTTTTCAAAACTATCTGTGTAAAATTTAGAATAAAGTATGAGAAAGAAGGAAACATTATTGTTGGTTAGTTTTTTTTTTTAATTTCACTCAAAATTGCTACATTTCTAGGAAGTATTACATGTTGTTAATTGTACTGGTTTATTCATTCGTTTTTTTTTTTTTTTTTTTTTTGAAATAGAATGATTCTCCTAAATAATTTTGAATTTTAATTTGCACATCATTTCTTTTTTTTGTTTTTAATTTGCACGAAAATTTTATGTGACAATGGATTAGATTGATGAATTTTTGTAGTGTGTTTATAGGATGTGCATTTCTTTCTTAAATTTATACTATTAAATAAAAAATTAGCAGTTAGTTTGTATCGTTTAGTGAAAAGCTTATTTTTCAAATAAGTGTTAATAATTATATATTCCATGCATGCTTTTTTTATTTTTAAGTTGTCATAATTATTATTTTTCATTCGACGAAATATGTTATATGTTTGTATGATAATTATTAGACTAATAGAGAGTTACATATAATTCTTTTTAAGATGTCTAATATAGTTTTAGACATTTCTTTTCTAATTTTAAAAATATGAGCTCCAAAAAAAAAAAAAGTGGCTTCTTCCGAAATATCACATTTCTCTCAACAATATTGCATGTGAATCTAAAAATGATGATAATTGTAGGATAATTATGAAGCAGCAGACAAATGTTTTGAAATTTTGATAATAAGCTTACTAAAAATTCATGTCACTTTGTTGTCGTTTTTACTATTAAAACAAATCTTCTGTTTTATCATGGCAGCTATCATCTCTACACATATTGTTATCGTTCAGTATTGATAAGCTAACAGTGCGAGAAAGAAAGTAGAAATCAAGCTTTTCTCAATTGCTTTCGCTATTTCCTGCTAATGTTTTAACCTGCGAGTTACGTTTTGAATTGTTAAGGTGGCAAATATTACCTAAGAATTGCTCTCCGTGATTTCTAAAAGAAGTGAGGAAAATTGTGGGATTTAAGGATTATTAGAAGAGAAGTTAAAAAAAAAAACCCGAAGCATGAAATTTTTGGCGAAGACAAGATTACAATTAATCAGCTGGAAATAACAATAATTGGCTAACTTTTTCAAAACTTCGTTAGGATTAAAGAAAATATCTTATGAATTGTTCTTTCTGACTTTTGAAAACTAAAAACTCTTGTAAATCTTCTTTGAATTTTCACAAATTATAATCGCTTAATTTCATACTATGCTCATTGAATAACAACATAATCTTATCGTAATAGCTAGTTTTTTGAGTAACATAATCCTGTCGAAATAATGACTTTCAGTCATAAAAAATAGATCTTATAAACTAAATCATGATTAAAATAGATATGACAGTAATATTTGCACAGAATAAAGATATATCACTGTTTCAGGTAGTTGAATAAAAAATGATGAATATGGATGTTTCAAATGAACTTGAGTTCACCTGAAAAGATCCTTTAACTTCTTCACTTATTATCAATTTTCATTTCATAACTCTTCACTTTATCTAATATTTCGCTTTTTAAAACTTGTTCAACTTCTTTTCGTTAACCAGTCGAGCAAAGCAAGTATGAAATGGAATTAATAGTGTGAAATGATAGAAGTTGATACGGTGCGGACGATAAAGACACTGTATAGATTCTTCTAGTTGTTTCTCCTTTGAACATTTTCAAACTCGTTTTCATTTCTTATGTTTATTTTAGACTTTAAAAATGCAAATACTGCAAAAAAAAAAGACTTTAAAAAACTTTGGTTTTCCTTTAGAAAGTTTGGATTAAGCAAACTTTGATTCTTTCAGTAAATCAAAGTGTTATAGGATACGGAAATACCGTCATTTCATTTAGCATCGGCATCTAGCATATTTTTAAACATGCTTTTTCTAAATCCGATGGATTATATCCATACTATTTTTCTTGCTTTTTAGTCTTCAATCGATGTGTTAGTTTTTTCTCCCATTATCAATTTTTCATTTATTTAATTTATTAAATCCATTTGACTTTTGGAAAGTTACGTGAGTTAGAATTATTAGTAGTATCATCGAATTTAATAGCATCAGTGAATTGTGTTTTCAAAGAACAAAATTTGCTAAATGTGCTAAAATTGCTAAAAGTCTAAAAAGTTAAAATGTAAATCGATAATTTGTGTGCAGTTTGCAACAGACAAAGGATAAGCTTGCTAGCATCTTTTAGTATTTTGTTGAAATCTCGTTAGCATCAAGTATTGTAAAGTTTTGGGAGGAGAATACAACAATATTGTCAAGAATATAGAATATTTCTACAAGTGACAGTCAATTCCTCCCCAATGCTTTCCACATCAAGAATACATGGATTAAGAAGAGGAGGAATTTTAGTGACATGCCGCCTCACAGCAATTTATAATTTGAGAAAAAATATGGCCTTGACCTAACTAGTTTTAATCTATCTATTTCCGTTCCTGTCGCCGTTTTTAATAGTTTATTTTGCTTTTTGAATGTTTTTGTTATATCATGCTTCCATACTTCCATACTCTTTTAATTTATAAGGAATGTATTTATTGGAAATGATAGCAAAAAGTAACCTATTTTTATTTTTTATTTTTTGGTGAAGGTTTTGAAAATAAGAACTGTTTTATTGTATAATATGCATCGTACTGAAGAGTATGGTATTTTTTTTTTTTTTTTTTCACAGAAAATATATAATATTAATATTGTTGCTTGACCTCAATTTGTAAAATTATTAGAAAAAAAAAATCTCATATATTAAATTGCTTGTTATAATGTCACTTGTTGGCGTTCGTTCTAGCCAATAACTAAACAAATTCTGTTGCTTTTTTCATTTATGTTGCGCAGATAAAAATCTTTTTCGATGCACAGCACTGCTCTAACTATCTCTCATTTAGATTAAATAGTGAATAGAATTTTATTGGAAATAAAAGAGTTTGTGGTCTAGAATGAAATTTAATTGAACTCATCAATTATAAATTTATATTTTTTTCCGTTTATCGTTTCATTCATACATTTCATTCATTTATCGTTCATTATAAATGCTAAGCGAATCTCATTCGATTGTCCATTCTTAAATGAAATTTTATATTTAACATGATGAATATAGTTTATATATTTTTGCTTATCTGAATTGAATTACCAGAATGTAGTTGTTATCTGTTCCGCTATTGTTAATATTGTAAGAACAAGTTTTTGAGCAATTATTTCATTTTTTTTTTTTATACGAATAAAAACAATTTTTCAGTTTTTCAATTTAATAAGAACGAAAAACAAGAAAGTGATAAGGAGAGAGAGAAGCGAAAGAGAAGAAGAATTAAGGGAGATTCAGTGGTGGCGAATGGTTTTAAGCTTCGGCTACACTTACTACTACTATTCTCAATTTGAAATATTCAAAATTCATTATTGTTACTATACAATAATTACTGTTACTAAAAAATAATGCGGTCAATATTGTCATCACCTTCACAGATTCATCATATCATCTTCCTCTCTACATTATTACATTTATACGACGTACAAATTGCTGCAATAACAACCACCACTACCATCACTAATTCTCACTGTAATGCGGCATTTAAACAAGCAGCTGAAGTTAATGAACCAGTAAGTTTTTTTTCTTTTCTTCATCTTTTTATAATTTTCTAAAAAATCAACAGTTGGTTCGTTTGCTAATGTATTAAATTGCAAAGTAATATTATCGTTAATAGAAATACCTTAAAATTATTTGAAAAATTCATTTTCTATATTAAGAATTTGTTAAGTATCAAAAATGATATGTTATCTCTGGATTATCGTTGAAAGTATGTTCAGTTGTATTTTCTAAGTTTCTAAGTTTTTACTTGGTTTAAGGATGGATCAATGAGAATTGTCTTTAAATACTACTTGCTGCAATTTCTTAGTTTAAAATATGGATCAGTGTAGATTAACTTTGGACTACTTATTGCCATAGGTTTTGAAATGTTTTTAATTTTCACGTTTACTTTAAAAGTTTGATTTATTCTGGATTTTTTAACATTTGAGATGAGGAAAAGATTGGAACATATTTTGCATTTCTTTAAAACGATTAAGAAAATAGCCGCTTACAATTACTGATCTGTTAATTAGCACCAGCGAAATTATTTACTGTTTTCAGCTTATTTATATGATTTTCAAAAATTTTATAATTATTAGGTAGAAAATCGAATTTTTCAATGAATTATTTCGAAGAATTTTGAGAAAATTTTTTGTATTATCTTTCTTTACTTTTTCATTATTCACAAAGTTTTGCCTTACTGTCTTATCATTTTTTTTTTTTTTTTTGTAGAAATGTAAGGATTTATTTATTTTGTTGTTGTCGTTTTGGCCAAGTCTGTAGTATTTATATTTGCTGTTCTCTACCCTTTTCCACTAGAGTTTCTAAAGAGGACCGTGTTTTTTTGTTTGTAATTTAATTTTAGCGCTTGGGATTGAGAGTTTGGATCGCAGAGATAATACCCCGGTCAAGCGTTCACTCTGGTAAAGTTACATTCTGGCCATTTTGTCAGTTTAAATATATGTTTTGTTGTTTTCACATTGTTCAGTTTTGATTTTAACAATGTAATTATGATGGAAATAAATTCAAATTCAATTTCAACTATTAAAAGTTGGAAGTAATGAGCCGTTGCTTGCTCTACAGTGAGAAACGATAGTAATTGACTATAACGTGTACTAAATTTTGATAAAATTTTTTATGTTAAAGTGAGCGGGAAATTAATGAAATGTATTAGATGTAAATGGAGATATGTTTGATTTTTACATCATTTATATCAAACTTATATCTAGTTTAAAAACTGAAGAAGACCAATAGCGAAATCTGCACAAACAAAGTATTTTTTTCTTTACTCTTTCCGACTTTTTCACTTTGGGAAATTTTGAGCTTTATGGAAAATTGAGAGTTTTTGTATTAAAAAATGTTACTGAAATTTCTGACGATAATAGTAGTAGTGAAAGTCCCAAGAATATCCCAAGGTTTATGAATAATACTATGGCTATAGTAGGTGAAACGGAGGATTGCTTGAAAGCTGTACTGTATCTGTATAAATCTCCTGATTTCTTAGAAATGTATGGTGCAATTTTCGTGTTTTTTCCGATTATATTTGGATAAAAAAAGGGAAAATAGATTAATTATAAGATACTTTTTATTTATTAACATATGGGCAGTCGGCTAAAAGAGAACGCTAAAGGTTTAATTCGGATAAGTAGCTAGGAATGATGAAGTTAAAGGATGAAAGGATCGTATTCAATCTGCATATAAAAAATAATCCATTTCAGTGCAATCTAATAACATAAATTTTATACTTTCCATCAGTTTTTTTTTTTTGTATTTAAAAGAAATGATGGTTCTTTTTATGCATCTGTTCACACAATAGATAGCTTGCCAGGAAGATTGCTGAAAAATATCTAAGAGGTCTTTGAAATTTATTGCTTTTAAAATTATTGCATTTTTGCTGAATTTTGAAAATTTTTCCCTTCTATTCTTTCTGTATTCATGAATATTCGAAATTCGAGGTTTGAAAAATGTGAAATTCGAGATATCAAACTGTTCATTTTCATCACTGGAATGAAACTTTGAACTAAAAAGCATCTGTGTGTACGCAAGAACAGCATTCATATGATATAATAAAATATTTTGTCAACTATTTGCCTTTATAATTAAAATGGTGCGAAATATTAACAAAGTCCTTACAAAAAATAAAGCTTATTGTTAACAAACTATTTGCAAATATAAATATTATTTTTTGTTCTTTATTAATAATGTAAACAATAATTTCTCACTTTTTTTAGGAAGCATGTCATTGCTTTTCGGAAACAGTATCTTCAAAGGATCGCGATTCATTGTTATCAAGCAAGGAAGATATTTGGATAGGTTGTACAAAGCAAAAAATGCCACAGGTGTTCAGTGCTTTAAATGCACTTAACGAAACGATGGTATCCAAACTATGGATTTGGGATTCTTTGGTCAATATCATACCAGCTGATATGTTTGCGCAGGTGACACTTACAGATATTAATTTGCGCAACTAATGGAATCTTCTTTCCAGTGACATTTGAATTTCGGGATTTCTTACACTTTAGTCATTTAAGATTACGTATTCACTTTTTAAATATTGAGACTTACTAGACAGTCTTACAAAGTGTTGTGATTTCTAAAAAGTAATGACATGTTCAGAATATGTATTAAATGATATTTTTAGCAATTCATGTTTTATCATTTGTTTATCTATGAGTCAATGGTTTTTATGAGTGAAAAATTACTGTAACGATTAATCGTTTATATGAGGATGGCACTGTACAGTTTTATTACCGATAAAGTTATAACCTTTCTTTGATCGTTACGTAATCACGTAATGCATTCATTTTTTTTTTTTTTTTGGAAAGTGTGGTATTTAATTAATCTTACTTTTCATTTGGGATATCTGTTATATTTAATTTTTTGAGTATTTTCAGGTTCGCCCTCGGATTTTATCTATAGAGAGATCAGGATTAAGCCTATTTCGACCTGGTGCATTTAGCAAAATAGGGCGAAGGTTACAAGTGCTGCAGTTAAGGAATAACATTATCAAACGCATCGAACCTGTTATGTTCAAAGATCTGGATCGCCTTGAAGTACTCGATCTGGGAAGCAACAAAATTAGCTCCATTCTTTTAGGTTCAGTTCAAATATTAATTAGTTTTTAAATCTATCCAAAATTAAGTTTGTTCTATCTTATATCGTGCTGAATATTTCATAAATTTGTAATTTTGCATAAATAATTTTGAGGTATTAGATTGGTTGGCAGTGAAGAAAAACAGATTATTTTTATTAAGGATGTTTTAATCTTTGCTATCAAATGTCGTTGTAAATATTTAGAAAGAACAAAGGGATTGTGATAAAAACAGTTTAAAGCTAGAATGATGATTTTAAATACTACTTGTTTATGGAATATCTAAGTAGAAAGCGAAAGAAATAATTGCTTCAAAAGTATAGGGAGAAATAGCTTCATTGCAGTTAGGAATGTAAAATATAGGATTCTTACTATTATTATTGTTTATACTACTATGATTATCGTTTATAAAGTCTGTTAATGATTTTTTTAAGGAAAAATCTGTTAATGATTTTTTTAAGGGGAACTAGATCGATTGAAAGATTTAGAGACGCTAATCTTAAGTGATAATCAAATATCGCATATCGAAGATGGTGCATTTGCGTCTTTGAGCAATCTAAAAACATTAAATCTAGCTAACAACAAATTGATGAATATATCCGCGTAAGTTGAATTATGTTTTCAACATAATCTGCTTGTTTGATCTGCAAGAGTTTCATTTATTTTTACATATTTGCTTAGTTATATCTATTGTCGCTATGCATGCCAAAAAGAAAATTATCGAAAATATTGCAGTGTGTTTGCCATAACATAAATGATTGGATGAGAATTTTTAACTTTTTAAAACTTGCCCTTCTTTTCACCTACCAAATATTCATCGCTGGTAGATGAGAATTACTTTGAGTATTCAGTCATATTAAAATTGATATTTAAAGAGTTTTTTTCAATAGACACATTATATTGTTGCGTAGACACTTTAATTTTTTTCCAGTGGTACTTTCCGTGGTCTTAATAATTTGGAAACATTGAATTTGCAAAGCAATAATATTTTATATGTTAACTGGAATGCCTTCGCGCAATTAACGAATCTGAAATATTTGAATCTTGGTGAGACTATTTTGTTTTTTGGAAATTTTTGTCTGAACTTTGAAGTAATCAGGGTAGAGGCAACTGAAATTATAAGAAATTGATGTGTAAATGATATTTTTAAGGTATATAAATTACCAGAGATCATAGGTTTCGACATACAGAAATATTTAAAACCTAATAGAAATTTTGATTGGTTGAGGAAGTTTAAGTTTTTAAAAAATTCAAAAATCTATCTAGCATTTGCTCATCGGTATAAAAGTGCTATTTCTAGCAGAAATTTAATTAAATCAAAGAGATTGAAATGAAATTATATGTTCATTATAGGAAATAATCATATTGCTCGGGTAGACCTTCGTGGATTGAAATCATTAGAAAAATTATTTATCAACAACAATAGTATCCAATCAATGAAAAATATTACATTGCGTGATCTGCGCAGTCTAGGTTTGTTAAGCTTGGATAGAAATTCGATCACCGAAATACTCACTGGTGATTTGCATTCGCTAGATGAAAGCAGCAGGTACGAATTTATTTTGACGTATTTGCATCATATCTTAAAGTGCAATTATGAAGTACTGTTCTGATGTAGCATGTTTATTGAAATTCAAATGAAAACCTGAAACCTGAAAGTTACAAATGATACATTGTAAATGAAGCATCTTACTTCACTCAACAATACTTTTAACTATTAACAAATTAATGCTTGAAGGCACAAAGGTTATTAATGATGATTAACGAAGATAAAGATCAAATTTTCCAGATTTTTTATCTTGATACTTTTTAGACTCAGTACATTCTCGATAGCAGCGAATAATATTGCTAAAATTGAAACTCGGGCTTTAGAGCCAATACATCAAATTACTGCATTGTCGATGCAAAACAATCAGCTCACTTCATTGACAAGTAGTGATGGAACCGGTATTTTTTTTAATATTTTAAGTGTATTTGTTGTTTTTCAACATTTTAAAGACAATTTCCCGAAAAATCAGGATGGTGATATACCTTCTCTCATATTATTTTATTTTTTGTATTTTAGCTTTCTCATAATTTATTTTGACTTGCAGTAAAGTTCTCTTCTACTCTTTTGTTGCAGCAAATGTTTCTTTTTTGCGACCACTGAAAAAGCTCAATAAACTGTATTTATCGAATAATAATTTGGTACGTGTGGGAGAACACGATTTCAGCACACTGACATCGTTGAAATTGTTAGCGCTTGACAATAATCAAATTGAAGAGGTTTGTACTTTTTTTTCATTAGTTTTACCGAGGAATTAGATATATTATATTCGTGTTATTAATTTTACAAGCCTTTTCTTAGATAAAAACGTTAGTAATGCATAGGAACTAAAGCTAGAACATCGAAAACTTAACTCATAGTATTATGTGTGTTGTTACAGGATAGGAGTTATTAGCACTGTTGTTGTAGTCTCCATTTCTTGCTTTTGCAGATATTTATGTTTCAAAAAAAAAAGATTTCAGATACACGGCAAAGCATTTATTGGTTTGCCTTTAAAAGGTTTGTACCTCAATCGTAACCGTCTTTTGTATTTGCCCAAGCAGTTGCTCGATAATCTTAATGTTGAACAACTCAATGTTGTCGATTTTTCGGGTTTGTCGCTCTTTCTATTTTATCTTTCATATTAATCTCAATGCTGTATTAAAATATATTGATCATATTAATCTCGATACTGTATTAAAAAAAAAAAAAAAAAACGTGAGTATATTTTGTCTACAGTTATCTTTTTTAGTTTTTGACTTTTCCGAAATGCATTTTTTTTTTTTTTTTTTTAATATGCTTTCTGCTACTCTTATTCATCTTTCTTCTTGCAAATTTCTTCTTGACTCCTTGATTTTCATTTTCTTTACTGCACTTTTTCAAATAGAAAAAAGACTCCTACATTGCAGATAATCTGTGGCAATGTATTTGCGGTGAAGAATGGTTAGCTGATTGGTTGTTATCAATTGGTGATCGTAACGTGATTGATGGCAGCATGGGATGTATTGGATCACGAGTTTGCGCTACAGAACGTGGAAATGAAGAAGAACATAGTATCTGGATAACGATTATTGCCAGTGTACTTGCTGTCGTTTCATTGCTTATTTTGATTGCAATAGCCTTATTGTATGTCGAAGATGGTAAGTTCTATTTTGTCTAATATATTTTAATCTTTTTAAGAATTTTGAAACACAGTTATGTTTCTTAATTATTGTTAGTCTAGTTTAATTATGTTTGATTTGATGAAATTAGCTTTGATTAGCGTAATTCAGAGTTGGATTTATTTCTTACTATTGTAGTAGCTATTTTTTTTTAGGAAAACGTGTGAAAAAATTATCATATCCATTACGGCGTGTGCCGTTAGATCTTCTCCAGCTCATACCAAATGGTTCAACTACATCATTGCCATATGAAAATGGGATAGAGCCATTGCTTACTTGTAACACGGTCAACATACCGAAGGAACCATTGTTAAGCGATGGTAAACTACGATTGTCCACTTGCATCAAAAGTGCTTTAATAGTACCGCATCATAAAAATAAGAGTGATATTGAAAATAATAATATAAACGGTAATGGAAAGAAGCGAGTTCGTTTCAACAATGCATAGTTTTGTTGGTATTACGGTTCGGGTACTTTTCCTATGCAAATATTAAAAAATGCAACTAATTAATTTTTTTTTTTGTTTTTCAAAATATAAAAAATGAGCTAATTACTGGAAGTGACATTTTATACGGGTTTTTCGGTGAATTTTTTAAAAATCTTCACAAGATTCCTTTTATATACTTTTTTTGTTTTTTGAAAAGTTCTTAGAAATTTCAAAGTAGTATATATGAAATTCATAGCTCAGAAATACACTTCTGTAATTCTTTGTTACTTCACTAAAATTCTTGTTGATATTTCCATTTCTGTTCTTTTCTATTTTTATTTCTCATGATATTAAGTTCTTGACTACGGCATTTGCTGTCAGTTCATAAAGCATTCCATTATGGCGTATTATGATGCTGATCTATTGAATCAAAACGAGGAATAATTTTCAGGAGGCATGTTGAATGTTTCTTGTTTTAATAATGTTGCATGACTTATACAGTAATCATCTTTGAAAAAGAAGCCCAACAAGCATATTTTCAATTATTGGTGTAGTCTCGTTTTTGATGGGTCTCTTAATTGGGGTGTAACTCATTCTAAACATATTCTATTCGAGATCTGATCCTAATTTTGTTGGGTGTATATCTTTCTATTTGCCATTGAAAAATGCATTATTAAAGCATTGATGACACAATTTATGCCCTATGACCTCATCATCAGGTAGGCACCAATACAGTTCATCAAGAGTTAAAATTCTAAGATTTTGAAGAAAGAATCTATGACTGTATCAAAATGCAGTTAATGAATTTTATCGGTATCTTCCCATCTTTGAAATGCTTAATGTTCATGTGTTCACAGATACACCATGGCTTTTTTTAAAAATTATGCTAGCCTTTTGTTATTTTGAATTACTACTACCTTATTCGTATAAGTCACTGTCATATTTTTGGCCTTCTCGTGTATATGTTTGTTTCTCAGAGCAGTTTGCATGTATAGTAATTGTAAATAATGAGCTTGGAAAGGCTTGTTTCAGAATACTCAGTTCATCTACTTCCTGGTATTGTACTAGAGATTCAGTTCAAAAGGGGCATACTGCCATTAGCTAAATATTGGTAGTATGTCTGTTTGTTTTGATTTTTATTTACTTGAACAAGTCTTTGTTCATTTGTAAGGTATGAAATTTTCAAGTAAAAATGAAATCAATTGAATATCCATCGAGAAGTGGTACTTGCGATCCTTTACAGGTATGCAATCATTTTAGTATTTCGGTAAATACCAAAGTTAGAGGAGCGGTACTTTGTCTTGCTGAAATTCTGCTTTTATCGATGCTATTTGACGGTTATTAATAAATTCTTTTCGATCCTTTTCCATGGGTTTTGCTTGTTATCTTGCATCCACTCGTACATTTTTCTACTCTTATCTGATATATTGTTTTAACCGTAATCACTGTTTTAATTTTCATTTGCACAAAATGTTAGCACCACTTACTGATTTTTAAGTTATTGTTTGATTTACCCTATTTCCGGGAAATTTTAATTATTGCAAAGTTCGTTTCCTAATCATTAAAAGTTATTGATTGCGTTAGGATGGAAATGTACTCATGCGAAATGAAAAAGTGGAAAGTTTTAAACTGCTTTACTAATATTTTATAAAAAACAACGCATTTCTCATTAATTTTCAAAAATCATTTGAAACAGTGAATGTGTAATTCAATCAGACTATTGGAAATCAAATCACAATTAAGCAAGCAATTCAAGACTAAGTGCAATTGTAATTTCGGATTCAACCTCTGTTTGGCTGATTTCATTAGACCTCTTTCCGTGATTTGATGGGAATTATTTAAAAATTTTTTTTGCGTATTTTTCACAATGATTTCCACAGCGTAATTAATCAACGATATGATATTTCTCAAGGACTACCATTTGAGGTTTATCAGTGTATTTGATTATGTAAATTTACTCATCTGTTTTTATTTCACATTGTTGTATTCAATTTATATGTGTTCGATCATAATTTCTGCGTATTATTTTTGTTAACAGTACGACTGTCCACAAATATAATCTCAGTTTTTTTTTTTTGTTTTCCGTATGTTCGATGATATTTATGTTTAATTTTAAATAAAATTTGCAATTTTATTGGTTGATTAAACTGTAATGATACTCGTTTATCCATTTGAGAGTCAGTCATTCAAATTAAACTTTAATTTGCATTCGGTCAGACAGTTATCATTTCCCTTGCAAGATATCCTACGAAAATGTTCGATTGCAGGTAATAATTTAAAGTCCAAACCTGTTATCACTTACTAGAAGTAGATATTCAGAAGTATTTCACCTGATCTTCGATTGAATATCACGAATTTACTCTTTAGTTACTGATACGATCTTAATATTTAGAACTTTTGACCACTACTCTGCCTAGATAAAAGGGAAAGTTGAAAAGAAACAGAAAACGAATGGTTCATTTCAACTAAATCATAATCAATCGGCATATTGCAATAATACACTGTTGATCAACTGAAACTTATGGAAATCTATATTTCTACAGTAACTTTTCCAGTGAAAGAAGCATCATGTACAAATATTTTGCGTGTGAAATCTATATACAGAATCGTTTCAAATTTCATATATTATCTGAAAACAAACTGATTTGTTCTCAAGGTAAAGTCAAGTAAGATCTCATTTAATTGATTCAAAATATTTGTTGACATTTTTGTCTAAAAAAAAAAGATGTCAATTCCTTCCAGTTCAAAAATTTTTTCCATGATAAACTAAATTCGCTCAATATTAAAATCAATAGAGGCATCACTGGAGAAGGCTTGGTTCTACAATCATTTCTCTGTTCCTTCCACATTTAATGAATGATTGTAAAGTTTAGCCAATTCATTTCATTACATTCAGTTGGATTTTTTATTTCCTTTCTTTTTTAAATCAGTGATAAAGAAACGAAAGTTAAGAAATAAGAGATCACAAATACCAGGCCCAATTGACCCACATTTTAACTAGCAAATGAAAATTATCAAGTTTCAACTCTGAAAATTTCAACTTATTAGAAAGTTTTGTCTTCGTGTTACCTTTCTGAGATAAAACTTCTATTCAAATATTTATGATTAGAAACTCTTATCTTTAACATAAAAAAGCTTTTGAAAATCACTTCTCCAGCTGTGCAATATCACAAGAGTATTCAAGAAATTTCACAAATACATTTTATTAAAATTCACGAGCACATCATCATACGTCAGTCTACTCCTCCCTTCCCTCGAAGCCCTCAAAAACGTAAGTATCACCACCAAGACCGCCCGTACTACATGTAGGTATACGTAAGTAAAAATCCCTAATCTTAAGCGTCAACGTAGCAAAACATGAATATCAAATTCAACGTAGCAAAACATGAATTTGATAATGATGTGTGAATTTGATCGTGCATTGTGAAAATTTCGTAAGTCATCATACTTGATAAAAAGTGTTGTATGGAGCCAAGGAGTAGCATTTAATGATTTTAGGGATGTTAGTTAAGTTTTAAGTATTGTGGATTGATGAAACTAAGATGAACAGTGCAAGTAATTTAAATCTAAATTGGTTTCGAGATGAAATAATCTCGATTAACTTTAATTGGCACTAATTATGATGATTTCAGTTGGTTATTTTGATCAGATTTTTAGTAGGCTGCACGCAAACATTGTAAAACTTTTTCAACAGTAACTTTTTGATTGGAATCAATCAGTGAGAATTACCGCTTTTTTTAAAATTTGATTGATTTAAAGAGTAAAAAGAAGAGTGGTATTCAAAACCAGTTTATGCGAAATATATGTGATGGAAATTCCATACTGAACATGATGTTTAAGATAATTGTAAAAGAAAAAAACTGTTATAGGTGGTATGGATTTGAGCCTTGGCGGAAGCAAGAAGAAACAGCATCACGTTCGGAAGAAATACAGCATCATTACTTTGGATCTATTTAAGCCTACCAAAAAATCATATCCTGAATTTGATTATGAAAAAATTTGCAAAGAATATCTAGTAAGCGGTTAACTTAACTAAATCCGTCCTGCGTAATCATCCGAATTACGTTCGATCATTAAATTGAATGCAATCCTAATACGTTTTTATTCCATGTAAGTGGAAACTACTTAAGTGAGTTAACTTTGGAAATCACAACAGTTAGTAATAATGGCTGGTTTCCATCGAGAGGTGTAGTTATTTTTACGGGAATTCTCTACATGGAATAATATTTAAATTTCTTAAATTTTATTTCCTCCTATACTCAGTTTAATTTCTCCACCAACGCTTCATGTTTAACTTGTTCGTATTAATCTTTCAAAGTTTTTGATAATGTTTTATGTTTTGTGTTCGGTGGATAAAAATATATAATTTTAGAAAGAAGACGAATCAAGCGGTGAGGATGAACGTTTCCATGATCGTGAAGCAGAAGAGATAGTAAGGAGGTTGGAACAAAAATACGTAAGTTTAATTATTGCTTGCACCTTGATTATTTGAATGAATTGATTTCACTTTTCACAATGTTTTCACAACTTTTCACAATGAGATTTTATAGTTGCGTGAAGTCGTGAAGTAAATGTGTATAAGAAGAAAGTCCTGTCATGTTAATGATATTGTTTCAGAATCTTAATTAATTGTTCTTTCAGGCTGGCAAAAGAGACAAGCATGGTCACAAAATTCGCTTTGGTTGCGCTGATGATTACATGGATAAAACGGCAGGATATGATCTTACAGATCCATTTATCGATGACACGGAAGCTGTAATCTTTTTCAACTTTTATTGAATTAGAATCATCATCAGCGCAGTGATTCTCAATGAATGATTTTCTTTCATTTTATTTATGTGACTTCGATCATGCGATAATTATTTCAGTATGATGAACATGTTCCTTCTGCTCTGGATACAGCACGCGGAGGTTTTTATGTCAATAAAGGGAGATTGGAATTTAAGTCGAAGTATACTGAAGGAGATGAAGATAGTGATATTGAAGATACAGTCGCGAAGAAAAAAACGGTAGAAAAGGTAAAATATTGTGCTTATCAATAATATTGATCGACAAGCTTATCGAGGAGATTCTTTATCAGCACTTATTCTTTTTATTGAGAAATGATGCTCAAAATGGTTCTGCTAATTTTTATATCATGTCTTTGCTGATTCTGTCAGCTTTTCATTGTACCTGGAGAGTTTGAGGTTTTTTTGTGTCGCAAATATTTTAGATAAGCTACAGCAGGAATCTGGATTATTATTTGACTCTCTCTCGTCCAAAATGTTCTGATAATTGCCATTTCAGAAACGCAGAATCTCTAGTGATGAAGAAACAAGCGACAGTAAACGTGCATGCATTTTTCCACTTGCAAAATCACCTGTCGATAATAGTTCATCATTTACGGAATCTGCAAAAGAATCAAACCCTCCGGGGGTTAGATTGTCCTCATCTGGTGCTGCTCCTACGACAAAACCTGGAGACGCACCTCGCAATCGTCTACTCACACAGCAGTATATTAGAAAGCGACGTCTTTTAGGGCAACCACCAATGGCAAAAATTCAGTCGCCAACTGTAAAAGCTGCTCTGGGTGTAAAAAAGAAGCAAGTGTTTTGATTAAGATGCAGATTTTATACTTGTAGTTTAGCGTCATAGATCATAGTTTTGATTTTCAATTGCACTGATATTCTAATTGTTATTTTTAAGTGAAGTATAGTGTAGTTAGATGGTTCTCACAAATTCGGTACGTCAGTAGTAGTAAAAGGAAAAAAATTAGTGATTGATTTCACTGTCGGGTTTTTGAATTGATAGTTTCACTTTTTATGCCTTCTTGTTATTTCAGGCTGAAACCACAGGCGAAGAGAGCAGCTGTTGGAATGACCGATGAGGATTTAGCTGGATTTTTGAAAGATATGGCAGGTGGTGAAATAGAAACAATGGAAGGAATGGAAATTGTAGTTCCCGAGATGAAAGAAGTGCGGTTTTTGTTGAACTCAGATTCAATTTCTTATAACTAATGGCATAATTTCCTCTTAATTATGATGACTGCTTTAATGATAATTACTTTTGACTTTTTTTTTCAGCAAATTTTTCAAAAAACAGCAGGCGAATCCGTCGAACGTGACACTGATATCGATAAACCTGCTACACCTTCTACCGAGAAAGTGCCACAATCACAGGTAGCTTCTAGTTCAGGTTTAGCTGCGCCTTCATCCACTATAGCAATTCCGAAACGCTCACCTGGGCGGCCTCCTGGTTCAACAACACAGGTTAGATTACTAACTAAAGTGTCACTATCCACTTCAAATACTAACTAAAGTGTCACTATCACACTTCAGTGTGTAATTGAATCTTAATTGAAAATATCTCGTCTGCTGGGATTTCTGTCGAATCAAGTTAGTCATTTGTTATCTCGTCTTTAATATAATGCTTGGCTGAACTTGATTCTACAGAACTTCTTTTTTGTAAAGAAAATTTGATTTCACTGTTTTTATGATTTTAGCAGAAACAAATGCCAATAATGTCTGATAGATTGCGAACCATGATCGACACATATAAACAAAAGACCAAAGAATTTGGTGCACCCAATAAAAAAATCCGTCTTCCACCGAGTTTGGTTGATCTTTGTATAAGGTCTAAGTTTATTGAAATCTGTATTGTTCGATAAATAGTATGTCGTTTTTAATTACACGACCGGCAGTAAATTCTGTACACACAAAACTTGTTTAGAAACTCAATGCAAATTTCATTATGAAGAAGGGAAAAAATTTAGACAATTTGTATAGGATTTCCTTCAGATAGTATAATGCTGAAATTTGGGTTAATGAGTAAAGTGAAATAATTTCCCATATTGTCGAAAAATGAGCAACGTTTAATGCTGATAGAATCTTTGTTAATATTCAATATCTTTAACACATGAATAATGCATTCAGTTATAGAATTGAAGAACAGTGCACGTCGGAACACTTTAATCATCAACAAAAGACGCGAATTTTTGATGTACTATCCAACTGGGTCTGTGTGCAGCGGAATTCGCTGTATATCCGTATGAAAGCTCATCGGGATCGTCATGAAGTTAGTTGAAATTATGCTGGCAGTTATTGATAATAACTATATAGTTTCATGAACACACCAATTATTTGATGAGATACAGAATAATGTAGGTGCAGAATGTTGTTTTGCATTTAACGATTTCATGATGTAGGATATTATTCAATTCAAAGCACTATTGTGCTTTAGGTAAAACAGTTTTCTAAAAAAAATAGGACTGATTTATTCCAGTTAAATGTTTGATATAGTTCGTTTGTAATTGGCGTGTAGATTTTATTTGTATTGCATGAAGTCATTCTGTTGGTAATGCATCTAAATCCACTACGATTATATATATATATATATATATATATATATTGTTCTAAGGATTTTGTTTTAACTAATTTTCAATCTTTTCTAGCTAAACGGTACCTCAGATTCGGACATTAATACAGATGAACCAATGAGTGAAACGAAAGAAGCACTTCATTCCGTAAATGATGAAAAGCTATTTGGTTCATCTTCGATTGTTTCGATTTCTTCATTATCTGCTGTTTCTAATTCATTACCGAAGTCACCTCCTAATACACTGACGCTAGAAAAGAAGGAACAGGTTATTGGAGTGAAGAATACGGCAAGCAGTGATGCTTCTAGACCATCAGGTGCCAAACGTATTGTAGCAACGAAGGAAGATGCTGAAAAGATGGGAACTATATCAGATGCTACTCTTCCATCTATATTTTTGAACAAATATTGGGATGCTTCGGCCGCTTCAAAGACCACAGTAAGTTCTTTTGTCCAGAAATTTACTACTCGTATTGATTTATTCTCTTTCAGTAGCAAATATTTTAACAAATCTTGTGTTCTTTAATAGATCCCTGCCTATTTTTACGACGCAGAACTTTAAATTGATTTCTTTATCTAGGATTTGTTATTGATTCGACATTGAATTTTTTTCAGAAGTCATCAAGACAAGGACCATTTCTATTACTGGTGAAGTACCACTTTTTTATAGGCTTCCGATCCACTGAAAATTCCACTTACGACAAATGTCACTAGTACAGTAAACAACACTCAACTGTTATCTGTGTTTGCGACCATGATGCAACAAACTCGTAACGATTCCACCCGTTCACAGCAGCGTTCCGCTGAAAGTTTAACAGCACAAATGAATGCTCATCTTTTAAACAGTAAACAGCAGTCGGAACTTTTATCACAGTATCAGTTGACTCTCAGTAACCTTTCAAAGTGAGTCCTATTTGTTGGATTTAGTTTCTGGAATGATAGTTTTCATTTGCTGCTTATTCTTTTGAAGTTTTTCATTTAATCAAACTGAGCTTTGATATCAAAAAATATCTGATGAACGAAGCTTTTCTGAATCAACTGTTGAATAAACTGATATCAAAAAAAAGAAATCTATATCTTTCTGAATAAACTGTTTAACATTAGATAGCACAAATCTATTACTTTTTCACTGTAGCCTTCAAAATCCATATGCTAATCTTTTCACCGTTATATTACTTCATATTGTTTTTTTAAGCCGTTCATTCGCACAGCCGTCGTTCGAATATAATATGTGAATTCTGCAGAGATTTTATGAACCTACACAAAAGTTTTAAAAACTTGTTATGTCAAAACTCACTGATACCTCGTTTCCATGAATTTACTTGAATAGCTCGTTAAATCACCCTATCGGGTGTGTACGTAATGATAATCTGTGGCTTTTCTGCATGGGGCTGGAATAGGTGCGGTCAGCATGCGTAGCAGATAATATGAATATCGTTATAATGATTTGTGTTTAAAGATCGTTCTTTCGAAAATTAAACAAAGCCAAATTTTGTCATAAGAATACTAAATGATTCTTAGTTTTTAAAATGTTAACAGCAAAAGGTTGTTCTATGTTTGGCATGATAAATTGAATAATTTAACCTTTTTTTAGGATGACTACCGTAACACGCACTGGCCCTCTGAAAAATCCTGTACCATTAAAACCTACTACTTCCAAAAGCGATTTACAGCCATCGAAGCCCCATTCAAAACCAAATCGAACACTTCCTAATAGCAGTTCTAATTCAAGTTCAATAAAAGTAAGTCCTCAAAAATTACATGCAAAGTACAGACACCACTGTCAATCTTTAGATATCAGTATCTATAATTTAATAGCGCTTTTTACGTTATGTTTCAAGTTTTCTGATTTAAAATGTCATATTTTAGGGATTCAAGCAGCCAACGAATGAGAAAGCTTCACATACGTTGAAAGAAATCAATAACGCATTGGCTCATATTGTTTCAGGTAAGAACATAAAAAGTCCGAATACAGAAATTGATAACAGATCGGAAAATGTGAAGCGGTTAATTAATTAATTTAATTTTCAGAAGTAGAAAAGGCTGTCATTTATACGGAAAATGAATATATCAAGGAGAAAGCGAGGTAAATATAAAATTTTTAATGGAAAATTTAACTAGTTTCAGATCACTCGTTCTTAATTGTAAGTGTGTAAAAAATATGAAGTTTTTAAAGGTCTTCGTATTTTTAAGATAGACAAATTTTGAAAAAAAAAATTATGAAAAAGTAATTTAGAGCTGAAAAAGAAGATAAGATTGCACCAATCAAACGATTCATGTGGACTGATTCACTGAGGTACTTTTTTTTTGACATATTTTATTTTTATTCATGTAGAATTTGGATCTTACCGTAGCAGATTATTTCATACTCGATACTTAGATTTTACATGTTGTTAAGTCGTCGTTTTTCTAATCTTGTTTTTTTTGTGTAAATGTTAATATTTTTTGCAGGTTAGCGTTGAAAAAACAAGTGACTTTGCTATTTACTAGTCTCGAACAACATGGCGACTCCGTCGCTATTGCTAATACAACAGTTGTACAATATTTATACCATACTATTAGGCCGCTTTTCAAGGATTACATTAAATTTAGGTAATTTGCAGTGTTATCTTGGTATTTCCATGAGCCCAACTCTTGCTTACATGCACCAAAATGTGAAATGACATAATTAGCATGAAAGATATGAAATTGACTAGTCCGTTGTTAATATTTTAAGTCCAACAACATAGATACTGTTGTCCATAAAAATTTTGGTAAGTGAACCTGAATTTGAGTCTCGGTTTGAAAAGCTGATATCGTCCTAATTGAAGAGAAAAATATGCCAAACAAAATTATTCTTATCCTTTCAGAGATTTGGTATTGGAGATATTGCGATTGTGTCCCGAAAGACGGCAGCTGGTTCTTATTCCTGAGATGAAAGCGTTCATTGAAATAAGTGATGCTTCTAAAACACAGTCGTCAGTTATTCATTTTTTAATGAGTTTCTTAAAATTCAGGTTTTCTGAAGTTAAAATCTTTAATAGCTTTTGGACTTAATTGGATTTTAGATTCCAGTTAAAAAATAAGGAATAAATTTTTATGCTTCTGAATATTGCCTGTAATTTCTGATTATTCCTGACATAGCTCAAATAAATTGACGTCACATCGTGCTTGTAGACGTGCGATAATTTTGCTGCCTGGAAATTCACTAATTTGAAATAATCAGTAGTCAGTAACATTGAGATCTGCCACTTTTCCATTGTCACCTTCGCATCAATTGTAATAGGTATTTCATGAGAAGGAAAAAAAAGAAATATAATTGGTGGCATCTACTAAATCAAGAGCTTTGAATCGCAGTAAGTATAACTAATTTTTTAATTAATCAAAATAATTTTATCTTTTAGTGCAGTATCTCAGCAGATAACATCGAAAGCGTTGAAAACTTCGATAAACGATATATTATCAGCTGGATTTCCCCCTAATAAAAACATATCAGTTGCTGAACATCGACAAACATCAACTCCCACAAATGTTATAGATTTTCGTTCATCGAATACTTTCGACAAAAAAGAGAACTGTTCTGTGAAGAGTAGCAGCGGAATGGAAGTTGAAGTTGTGGTAGGCTGAATTGTCAATAACGTAGTTTATTGTTAATCACTCTTTTTTTGCACGAAGCACGCGATGATCTGAAGGTTTCGTTAACAGTGAAAAAAAAGTGACTCTTATTCAGCTTAGCTTCATATTAGTTTTAAAAACTAAAGCTTTCTCTCATTTCATTTCCATATCAATTATTTTTATAATTACTGCGAGGTTAGTGAACGCAACAATAACTCAAAAAGCAGAATTTTCGGTTTTAAAGGATGTGCAGTGCAGTGTGGAGAATCATAAGTTCATATGAAATTCAAGTAACAATGTTACTTTACTTCATCAAACTGAATCTTTCAAAAGATCTTATTAGTGATTTGATTATTTACATTTTATTATGGTAGTATAAAAAGTGTTCGGGTCGAAAAATTCGTTAAAAGAAAAAGTTGGATCATCGTTTTCAGGGTAAACCGAGTTTTTGAGTCTGCCACATCCAAAAGGATAGACTGCAGCGAAATGCAAGAAATAAATCTATAGATTTTCACTAGTAATTCTTATGATTATTTTAGCCATCGATAAGTGGGTTACTTTCAGGCTAGCTCAAGTCGTTCATCTGTGTTACGTACGCCGAAGTTAACTTCTGGACAGAAGATCATGCTAGTTCGAGAGAACAACGGACGAGAGAAATTGTTGGCTGAAAAGGCAATAGCTGAAGTAAGGGGTTTTGCAAGGTTTTTTTTCTGTATTGACTGAAAGTTTTATATTATCGCTTAAAATAATTTAGATGACCAATTTTTTATGCCACGTTTTAAAATGGGGAGCAGTCAAAAAGTGTCGTTTTCTAAAGTTTCCCAGTGATTTTTAAATTTTGGTTCAGAAAGTGCTCAAAAGATATAAGAAATGACATAAGAAATTTTTTGTTAGTGGATTTGTAAAGTAATAAGCAACTAGGCTAGGTTTTAAGATGAACATTTCCTGCTATACTTTTATGATAAAAGAAATTTCTATTTCGTAATTTTTTTTGTTTCATGGAATTCTATTTTCAGGAACAGAAAGAATGTGAAATAGCTGGAAATAGAAAACGAGATGAAGAAGCTATTAAAAAATGGGAACGAGAGGCAAGTAGAGGAAAAAAATTATTTATCCGCTTCGAAAAAACTTGCTAATGAAATACAAAATCACTTTAACTGACTGTATTGGTCTATGTTTTTCAGGAGGCTGAGCGAGTAGAAGCAAGTAGAGATGAAGATGAAGAGTTAAGTGCTGTCGAATCAACAGGTTTTGTTATGCGATCAAAAGTATCTTTTTCTAGTTTAGGCACTTTTCATTCGGAGAATGAATTAACAGAATAAATACTTATCTAAAGTACTTCTCTAAACAAACTGTTGATAGAAATTGAAATAGCAATATATCAGAATAAAAAAAGGAAAACAGTTTAGAAATGATTCCACATTTTAAGATCCCACTATTGTACTGATTTTCTGCTTGGTGTTCCACTCCTAATCATAGGTGCAAAGAAAGGTATTATTTAATATTTCGACATCCTGCAGAAATATCAAATGAAGCTAGGGATCTAAAGTATTTCATTATTCCTTGAACTATAGTTAGCGATATAATATCGTTTACTTGATGTAAAAGCGCTATCAAGTTAATTTTTTTCAGCTTCCAATAAATTATCTTTCAGGTTTCCGCTATAAATTTCAGTTTCATAGTATAGGATCCGTTATGCATATTTTTAATTTATTCGTAATCGTTTTTTTTGCTATCTCTTTCGTTATTTGCAGGAGCAAGAAATTGAGGAAGTGGAACTGGGCGCTGATACTGAAGTTGATATGAATACTGAAGAAGACGTATGTTAATTTCAGATGGTTGCTATTTGTCAATATCCTCCACTTAATAACTTTGCTCTCACCAATTTCGATATAACTTTCTATTTTGTTTTTGCAAGCCATATATTTTAGGTGAATGTAGAGCAAAAGAGTGGAAGTCAAATGTGCAACTCGGAGAGTGAGCAGGCGTGTAGCAGTGCTGAAGCGGAACAGTCTTCAGTAAAGGTGATTTTATGAATTAACCATTTTTGAATTGATCCCCTCAAATTCAGGGTAATCATATTTTTATTTCTTGAATCACTGAAAACGCTATTTCAAAAACCTTTTTGCTGTGAGAATGTGGACTGTTTCTTGTCAAAAAATATAGTTTGATATCCTAAACCAAATTTCTTATTATGGAAGTTTTGATATACTCCCCAGCTGAAAAGTTATTTTTGTAATCATTTCACAGACCAAACAATTAGTAGATGTAATACTGTTAGGTTATGTGAAACTTGTGCAAATTAATAGGTGAAATTGCTATTAATTGCATTGACTTTGCAATTTAGACATTTCAATATAACTGTTACATCAACTTTTACTTTTCCAAGTTATTAGTTCCAGAAAACGGAATCATGCAGTAATGTTCTGTCGGCGCAAAGCTCACTGCAGTATCCTGCTACAGTAAGCAGTGCGCAGTTGGTTCATTTATCTTCAACGCCGGGAATTACTCATAAACAAAACAGCCGTCAAACAAGTGTGCATTTCACATCTTCATCTCCATACAAACAGCCATCGCCGGTAACAGTGACTTCTTCTCAAAAGTATCCAGGTGCATCTATATGTGATATCACTACTAACTTCTCATCGTCGCGGACGAGGAAACATTTAAATTCTTCGCAGCGGCAGTCTTCACCTCTTGAACGAGTTATGCAGGAATGTAAATCTGTAACAAACCTAAATCCTCAGGTCAGCAGTAGTAGTTACCAGTCATCATGTATACAGCATCAACCTTCTTGGGGTGTAAAGCAATTTCCCGTTTCTTCTTCTTTATCTAACAATCAACAGCCTCCAATGTTACATTGCGCTGCACCAGTTTCGACGCATACGAATGACACTTTTGTTACATCGCAAGTAACTCAGCATCAACCTACATTTTCCTCCTCTTCCATTCAACAGCGTCAGATCTCTTGCAAGAACCTTCAGAGTCAACATACGCCAACGATACGTCATGCTTCTCAAGTTTCTCAACAGTGCATTCAAGAACAAGTACATCAACATCAACATGGTCCTATACAACATCCATATAGTTACCCTACGTCTACCTGCAGCATTACAAATTTCCAGAAGGCTGCTCTTCCAACTTGCAACGTTCCTCATAATGCTTCGCGAGTTTATAACAGTGTGCTTTCACCTCAAAGGATGGTGTATTCACGGAGTTCTCCATCTTCAGCAAGTTGCTCCTCAGCTTTTTCACCTTTACCACAAACGCTTACTAGGCAGCAGCAACTGAAGACCCATCAGTCAGCGTACAGTTATCAACAACAGCAGTTATTATTGCAGCAACAACAACAACAACGACAAAAACAGTTGTGTGGTGAAAAACAGCAGCAAGTGAATGCTTCACAGGATCATCAAATGTATAGTAATTGGCGATAAGTATTTTCTGTTTCTCTACAAATAATACTAGTGAATTTTTTACAGCATTCATACTTTCTTTTGCTTGATAAAAACTCCTAAGTAATTTAATTTCCTCATTCAGTTTTCATTTATCGAACTAAGAAGAACATATGTGTTTCTTGAAAAGAATTGAACCAATAAAAAGCGTGATTTCAAATAAGCTCTTTTTTCATTTATGTTTAGTGATTTATTTTGTCTTTTCGCAGAGATATTGCAAGTTTGAAGAAATAATTTTTAATCTTATTATGTTTTTACGTATATTTAACTTTTTTTTTGAATTTTCCGCTATCTGAAAATAGATAAGATATAGATCACAAAAAACGATAAACCTGTGAATACGTGAAATGTTTTTTGTATGGATTGATTATTTCTCCGAATTGATAAATATTTAAATTTTTTTAACTGTACTGTTAATATATTCAATAATGTCTATAGAATGAAGCTTTCTAAAATCATCTAGTGCAAAACTTCCATATTCAATATTTTTCAGTTTTTATTTCAGTTCCCAGAGAATAATACTAAAGTATTTATTGGAAGATTTAGAAAAATTAAAGACGAAAACCAATTATTGCTCAAGAATTGATTGATAATAATAAAATTGGCAGAATTCGTAAGAATATACTTTATTTTACCAATAATCGGATGCTTTCTTTTAATAAGTCATAAATTGAAAGATATTCAAACAGTCCAGTTAAAAGAGTTCATAGTATGCCGATTTTTCGTTCAATTTTTGGCAAGAAGTGAATCTTGAACTTGTTATTCCGTGTGTATTTTTAATAGTTCAATTTCGTTAATGTTGTATGCAGCAATGTTACGTTTGGAAAATTGATGTTGAATTGGATATCCGATGAGTTTTGGAAAAAATCCTACTTAGCACACCTAGCAATCATGTTTATACTGTTCATTGATAGACTGATGGAATTTTGTTCTAGAAGTGAATGGCGAATATAAATAGGAATTGTTTGAATCAAAATCAAAACAGTGAATTGAATTTTGGTTTGGTTATTTAATGTTTCAATTTAATTATGATAAATTTTTTCGAGATAATCCATTAATTTATATTTGTCATTACGAATTTCCACTTCATTATTCAACTGTCATGGCATTTTCAAGAATTTTATCTGTAAACAAGTTTCGGTCCATTTCTTCATATCTTTCAGATTCATTCAATATTAATTTTCTATTTATACAGCATCTTATATTTTCTGTGCCACTTTCATTTTATGCAAAGAAAATTTTCGTTAATTTTCTGAAGTTTTCTATGTATTATTATGCCGTACATGAAATTTCTGTCATTTTGCTATTTGAAGAATTATATGATGTGGATCTTAGGAATAAAGTAAGATTTCGAGCTTAAATATTGAAAATTTTTTTGAGATTGTTATCATTTCTATCTATTTTTCTGAGATTGTTCTATATTGTTAATATTTAAGAATTATGCCAATTGAAACAACGATGAATAAAAATTATTTTTTGAAAGTATATTTATTTCCGAAGGAATTCAGGTCTTTGAAATTTTCCGAGTAGTGAATGGTGAATTTTATCCTGTTGTATAATTTTTTTTTTTTTACCTTTTTTTATTGGGTTTTAGTCGATTTGCATCGAGCTCTCTGATGTGAAAGTGATAAATGAGTTAGTAATTATTCTAGCTTGGTTTTGGGCGAGTATGGTAAAATTTATTTTGTTTTAGTTTTTTGATTTTTAGTTTGTTTTTTAATATAACTTTTTTGTTTTTTACACTTTGCATTTTAAATCTAAGTTGACTGTAATATTTGTATATTTTCATTTGAGATATGAAATTTGAATTACGAAAATCTTTGACAAAGGTTATGAGAAAGTTGATATCAATATATTCTTTGCATGATTCTTGAAAGAATCAATGGGAAAGGCTACCAAGACCTGTAGAATTGAAACCTATTAAGGGATATTCAGCCTAAGGCTGATCGGAATTTTCCCTTTTGAACTGTAGATTTGCATCACATTGCTAATGGAACATATTTCATATTTACATATATATTTATATATTTACATATTTACACGCAAATTTACGGATTATTTATATTTTCTTGAAATATATTTCAGTCTTGGTAAATTGCATTTATATAAATCCATAATATGCAAATTTTGCGCTTCCTTTTCATCTAAATTTAAAAATCTAAAGTAATTGAATCAGATGTACTCTTAGCATACTTATTTTAGAGAAGCGGTTGTAAAGAAAGGTAATAGATCAGTTGGACGAAGAAGGAAGATGATTAAACGACTCATGATAATAATTTTACTACTTATTGGTGTTTTAAATCTTCAAAGTTAGTTTATCCTAATAAAATCATTAAGACTGCTAAAGATATTTTTATTTCATTGAAGTACAGAAATTTTCTAATGCTTTACAGAGAGTTTTTATTCTTATTGTGTTTTTCAATTTCTACCTATCAAGATTTTATTAAATCTATGGCTTAAAGCATAGTTAAAAAAAGTGAAATTTTTTTCGGCTAATTTTAAGCTTCTTCAGCTTTCGAGAATATATTCACCCCGCTGGATGAATATTATGGTTTGAGTTATCCATTTGTTTTTCATTCTTTCCATAAAAACAAATCAGATAAAAATTGATGTTCTGTTTTAACTGCTTCATAAAATACCTTATGATAGGAATTGTGAATTTGTTATGAGAAAGAACTTGAAAGAGAGACTAAGACGGAAGTAAAAAGGAGGATTTATACATTAATATTTGTTGAAATTCATTAACATCGATTAGTCGAGGACAAAAATTATGAATGATTACAGATCCAGAAAAATGTGGTACTACCAATATAACGAGAAAAACTCGATTTAAGATAATGGGTGGAGAAAATGCCTTGCCGGGAGAGATGCCATGGGCTGTGGCATTATTTCATGGCCGAAGTTTGTATTTTGGCTATAATCACAAAAATTTCAATATACTCAAGAATTTTTTGGCACCATCCAGTTAACAATAGCAAGTTGAGTGAGAGTAATACAAGAGGGATTCACAACAGTGGCCAAATAAATTACCAAATTTTATTGGAAATGACTGAAAGGTCAAAATTTCGTCTAGCTAAAGAAAAAATCGGAAATAGCGATTTTCGCCTTTTTTAATGGTCTATCAACAATAAAATAATGATCAATTAACTGGCGCAATTTTAAAAGATATTAGATCACAAAATAAACAACGTTTAGTACGACTGTGCAAATTATTGACTGCTTCCGAGTTACTGTAAAATTTTCAGTTTTTGAAAACTATGCTAGCATTTCTTCTTTCCGGAGCAAGATATCGTATAAACCTTGCTCCCGTTATAGTATATGTATGTACGGGAACACTGATATCACGAAAACATGTTATTACAGCAGCGCATTGCTTTAAAAAGATTTTCGCCACAAAGCCATGCAAGTTCGTTATTTTTTTAAAAAGAATTTTTAGATTTTACCTGAGAAGATAATAAATTACAAAATATTGGTATTCGTCAATTGAACTTGCTCGGACAGCCTAATCATATGGGCAAATTAAACAACTGGTTAAACCATAGAAATTTGTAAACAGGTTTTCAATAACATCATAAAAGCATATTACAAAATTATTATATTATATATTACTACATAAGTATATAGTATTATAGACTATTTATAGTACACAGTATTAAAATATTATTATATTATTACATAAATATAGAGTATATTGCAATGTAAGAGTATAAAGAGAACAAGTATATTAGGTGAGAATATATTACAAGCCTTTTTCGTAAGCTATGAGTTTGAAACACACTAAATAATTTCAATTCCTGAAAAGTCTTGGTCATTTTTCTGCTATTTTTAGAACTTTCCTTTGTAATAGTATAAAATAAGGACATAAGCAGTTGCTTTTTTTTTTATTATATGAGTACACATTCCCAACCATTCATTAGTTAGACTTCCAAGAATATTCAAAAAAATTGAAAGTCTGAAATGTTTCACGCTAAGAGTTTGTGTTTCAAAAATATTAGGTAAACATGTGATCCTTGTTTCACTACTTTTTAGAAAGTTATGCATACTTATTACTGCCACTTCTTCAGACTCGCTACTTTCAATTACACATAAGTTACCTAATAACTAGTTGGTTTTTCGTTCAATACATAGAGCAGTAAATGGAGATTTGAATCTGAAAGATGTTAAAAATTATGTCTGATCAATACGATGCGAAGAAGACGAGAAAGACTTCCTCTATTAATATTGTTATTAGCAAAGTTTTGAATTGAATCATAAATTACAGCCAGTACGTCTGATCTTATATGTATAGCTTAATATTATTGCCAGTTTAATTTTCAAGACTGATAATTTCTAGCATATCTTTCGGTTATTACCAAGAAGAAGCTCTTAGAAAATATAACGTTTTATACGGTAGTAACTGTATACAACAACGGAACGGAAATTTATGTAACGATGCGCCGGAAATGAAAATGAGCCGAATTATTAGGTTAAATTATAATTTCTGCTTATGACGATTATAAATTAAAATTTAAAAATTTTGAGTATTTAAGAATTGTATATTAGATTTTTATCTTATTGCTTTATGGTTGCGGCCAAGCTATTCTAAATAAAGATACTAATTCGAAATCAATCAATAGACAAATCAAATGAAATAATTTGATAACTATCATAGCTCTCGTGAAGTGTCATCGACATAAACAATGCTGAAAACAAAAGAATCGAGAGTTCTTGCATTCCCAATGTCCAAAAAAAGTATTTCCAGTTGCTTATTCGGCACATCAAGAAATTAGCATTTTAAAAATTAACACTTTTAATTAGCATTTTAAAAATTAATACAAATAAGTTCTAAATAAATTATAGATTACAATTACTTCGTATATTTTAGAGCGCAATATGGGCGATTTTTTAGTGAAAGATGTCTAATGGCAGATTTTGCATTGCTAGAATTGGATAGCGTAGTTGAGGAAGCATTTACTAATTATATTTGCTTAGGACATCGAAACATTATTACGGAAGAAGATCAAATATGGTTAACTGGTTATGGTTGGGGTTCTATCCGTGGGTTTTTCAGCTTTCAAATTTTTAATTTGACTGCAAAAAACCTCCATAATGATTTAGACTGAGAACTCGTGATTTCAGCATCTTCTGATGGTGAAGAGTTGGCAAACAATTTACAAATAGTCAATTTTCCAAAAATAATGGATCGACTTAAATGCTTACAAATATCAAAAACAGCAGATGCGATTTGTACAGTGGAAAGTATGATAACAAGCACATGTCGGGTTAATTAATTTTGCTTTTTCAAATTTCCGGTATTTCAAATTGCAATTTTTCCATTTAACTTATAGTATGAATGGCACTTTAATTATTGCATCAATTAAGAAAAAAGCTATTGTCCAATTTTAAAATAAATTATAGCTAATGAAATGAAAAATGAGTCTTATAGCAGCAATAAAATCATCACCGACTTTCAATTTCATATTTTTAGCGTTAACAGTATCTGAAACCAATAATTTTCATTTTTACTTAGACAGTTTTTAATTTTATTTGAGAATTTCGGAAGTTTCACATAGTCATTTTATTTTTCACTTATCCTTTGCTTTATTATTGTTACTGAAATGAAGTTCAGTATCTTGATACAACAACTCCAACAATTAGTTTTTTGATCTGCGTTTTAAATTTTTAATTTGTTCTCAAATTTTTCTTCTTTTTGATCTATCGCTGAAGTATGCTATTATTTCCTTTGTCATCAGTTAATTATCTATTTGCGAAATAACATTTTTATCTCAGCCATAGCCAATATTATTACTTTCTTAAACATTAACGCTCTTTCAATTTATCGACTGAGATGAATAACATATCATAAAATTCATATTGATATACCGTACATATATTGATATTGATATACCATAATCTCTGCAATATTTGCTAAATGAAATTGCATTTGGGATAAGAATTCAGCAAAATTAAGTAAATGTTCCATCAAATCGTCTTCATCTTCTCCCTCTTACTCATATACTCTTCTTTATAAGATGACTGTAATATGAAATTATCTTTACAATATGACTGTAAAATATTGTAATTTAAAATTATTGGGAAAAAAACATAACATTGTTATCATTCAATGTAGAGAGTAATTCCTAGCAAAAAATCATTTTCTATTGCAAGCAATTGAAATTGTTAGCTTTTCAGATTGTATGTCTATAAATTTATTCAATAATTAAGATATTGATGCATATTTATATTTAGAACAAAAAAAAAAAAACAAACCTAAACATGCCTCATCATCATCAGTCTTTTTTTTTTCGAAACAATGTGTGAAATTTATCGATGCCAATGATGTGAATTGTTTGCATTCTTTAATCAGATTTTTGATCAAAATATTTCTCATAATTCATCAAATCCTTTTGTCTTTTGAATATTGCTTTCTAGAAGAAGCATTCGTAGTTTGGTACTTATCTGCAATGTTATGATCCATTTGAAGAGTTTCATCTAGTCTTACATTCTATTTTAAGTTCACTTAGTCGCTAAGTTACTTTTGAAAATGGAATATCGAAAAGTTTTTTATAATTATGCATCAATTCGTATTTGGTTTAATTATGCAAATTATCAAATTTAAATATTATTCTTAAAATTATTGTCATTTTCGGATTGAATATGAATCAAATATGATTCCTTTGTAATATTTGATCCTTTTCTATTCACCGGAAAAAAATTTGATGACTACTTTTAATGATACTTTTCAGGGTGATAGTGGAGGAGGTTTAATTGTACTCGGATCATCCGGTCAATGGTCGTTACTTGGTGTGCTATCCTACGGAACGGAATGCAAGGAACTACGACGAGGTAATCCACCACGAGCTCAAGTGTATACTGATATTTCGTTATATGCTATGGATATTGATGTTTTCACCGGTTATGACGGCGTTCTCCGACGTTTATATCATAAATATTTGTCATCAGAATAAAGTACTTTTTATATTTTGGATTGAATTAAATCATATCGCAAAGCAAAATATACACTAACATTGATTTTGCTTTCACGAAAGCTATAAACGAACCTTGAATGAATCATTTTGTTGAAAATTATTCCTACTATCATCTATTCTTACTGTCATCGAGTAGAAATTTTTCGTCAATTCCTATTGTCATCAGCGTAGAAATTTCGCCAATTAAAGACGATGAAAAGAATTTTTTGCATACAGTCCGTATTAAATCCAATATGTATCATTACACAGCGGGATTTCTTTTTGGTCGGAATATGAGAAAGAAGACGGGATCGGGGTGGCTTGAGATGTCGGGATAGTGTTATATGTTGATTATAGATATTGTAGTAGGATGGTAATATACGATATCATTATCTTCATTAGATACTGAGAATGTTGAATAGGCAATGTTATGTGATGAATGCTAAGATGAATGAATGCTTCGTCAATTTCAGGTAGAATCCATCGTTTGTGAATCAACGTAGCATCGTTTTAAATTATGGCAAGTTTTCCTTTAATTAGAAACGAAATATTCATACTCTGATAGAGCAAATATGATAATTGAATTGCTGTCACTAATTAAATAAGAAAATAGGAAAATAGAGAAAGAAAAAGAATCACAATAAAGAAGGATAAACATATAGTGTTATAGTTTTTTCTCTTTGTTATTATCCTAGCTCCTTGTTATTTCAGGGCAATATTTTGAGCTTTTCTTTTTTAAAGCATTTTCATAATACTTCAATGTACTGAGATAATTATGATACTCTTCTTTGTGTCATGGCTAAGTCCGTTTGTTTGTTTTTTTCAATTTCCAACTTTTTTATGGCAAAAAAAAATGCTTAGTATTATCTCTTTGAACTGTCCAGATCATGACTGAATGATTATTGACATTACTGCATATACTTTTGATAGTGAAAGTTGGCTTATAGGACGTAAAGACATAAATGACCCACTACGTATGATTAAATAAACAGTGAGTATTAATAAATTAGGACATTTTTTCTCGACTTTCTTTATTTCTCAGTTGGTACAAGTTAGTTGTGACTACTGTGCTCCAAAAATTTTTTTCCTTTCCTAGAGGAAAACATACGGAATAATGGTATTTTGATATTATTTTCAAGAATATAAATATTAACTATCCATGATTTATTTGGATACAGGTACAATAAAGAGAGGTAAAGCCCGAATAATGAGGATACCGAGGATTTTTGAGGATACCATATTAGTCATCCATAACTTGCGTTCCACATGTGCATAATCTGCATATGGAATATAATTCTTGATGAGAAATACGACTGTTATAACCTGTAAAATTAGCTTTGATAGTTTTTTTCAACTTTTTGGTGACATTATCCAAAATTAGTGTAGCTGAATTTTCAGGCTCGACGTTATGATACACGCACAACAATCTTCTCACCAGAAGGTCGACTTTATCAAGTAGAGTATGCAATGGAAGCTATATCTCATGCGGGTACTTGTCTTGGTATTTTAGCATCAGATGGTATCCTCATTGCCGCCGAGAAACGGAACGTGCATAAATTGCTTGACGATGAAGTATGCATTTTTGATATCTGTTATTGTGGAATAGCTACTCTCTCCAGTAATTACTTGGCTAACTACTAAAAAAATTTGATAAAAAATGGCGAAGGAAAATGTTAGAGAGGAAAGCAGTTGCTAAAAAATAGACATTTGATGGAAAATTCTTTTATTGTTCAATGCATAAACTTGAAAATGATTTTATTTTAAAAAATTTATTAGTCAAAAAGCAGTTTCTACGCGCTGTATCAAGCAATAAGACAACCTGTGACTGGTATTAGTCTAGATTTGAACAAATCACGTATCATTATATGCCATATTCCAGGTTTTAACTGAAAAAATATACCGGTTGGCGGATAATATTGTGTGCACAGTTGCGGGGATTACAGCCGATGCGAATATTTTGATAAATCATTTAAGATTTTGGGCAGCGGATTACAGGTATAGTTATGGTGAGCATATTCCTGTTGAGCAGTTGGTGCAGATGCTTTGTAACGAGAAGCAACGCTATACACAAGTTGGAGGTAGTTCTACTCTATATTTTTGATCGATTTTTTGTAAATGAATATCATTTGCATTTTGCAAGTGCTAAGAGTTTGACAGTGTGACAGTGCAGTTAATAAAATTATGGGATTTCAAGAATATCTGTTCAACGTTTCCGATTGAGTAGGCCTCTGTAAGCGATCGATGCCATCATACATGCAAAAAAAAACTTTGAAATGCCTATCTCATTTTTTAAATGCTTGAAATTTTCGAATTTTTATTCGACGATTTTTGTAGGAAAGCGACCGTTTGGTGTGTCATTGTTGTATATGGGTTGGGACCAGCATTTTGGTTACCAGCTTTATCAGTCCGATCCGAGCGGTAACTACACCGGTTGGAAAGCAACATGCATAGGGAATAATCATCAGGTATGTATGATGCATTTAGTGTGTAATTTTTTGTGGCTCTCTAGTTCTTTCATTTATTATGTGGCTTTCGAGATTTATCACTTATACTTTTTTAATCTCTCCCTGATGATAATTTCGATATCGTCTTGATGTTATAATGTCCTTCTGTATTTCCGTATCACTAAATATCTCGAAAAATAGATCCAGAGCGATCATGAGTTAGAGTTATTGCTGATCTCGAATTTTATCGAAATTCTGTAAATTGTGGAGCGCTGAACTACTGAAGCTGGTTTGATCATATCAGATGATCGATTCATTATTTTTTGATTTTTTAGGCTGCCGTATCATTGCTAAAACAGGAATACAAATCACCCGACCTGATTGAAGCCAAGAAACTGGCCATGAAGGTCTTATCAAAGACTTTAGATGTGAAATTGTCGGCAGAAAAAAGTATGGTTTTTACAAAACTTTAAATTTTGATTTGTGTGCGCTCCATTTGTACTACTAACGTTTTTTTCTCTTTTGTACTAGTTTGTACCGCTAAATTTAGGAAGGTATGGTTAAGCATTAAGCCTAAAATGAGAGTAGGAGATGTTACACATTCTTGTAATTAGTATTCAAGTTGCAGTCGCTTGCCATGTGCTGCACTAATTTAACATTAATTTTACGTTACTTTTTTGATGGTTTTGTATTCAGTATCCCTCAATCTTTATGCACTCTTTCAAATGAGTTTTTCTCATATCATTTTTTATCTCATAATTTTTCCAGTTGAAATGGCAACACTAACAAGACGGAACGATAAAACAGTGGTGGAGAATTTGACTAATACTGAAGTCTCACAATTGATTAAAGATCATGAGGAAAAGGAAAAAGAACAGGAAGCGCAACAGCTTATTTAATTTTAAAAAAAGAGAAGAGATTAAAGATTCATAGTTATTAGACAGAGTGAAATTCGTCAGTTATACGGATATTTTAATTTATAAAGTCAGTTTAAACCTCAGTTTCAGTCCCATATTCATCCAAATTCATGCTATGTTAAATTTAGGTTCGCAAAATATTGTGATGCTCTGTATTGTGTTATTTTATGGCAGCATTTTTGAATGATGATATGTAAGAAAATTAATTTAACGATTATACTCCTGAATAAGACCATTTTTGATAGGATACATAGTCGTTACCACAAGAAATTTTTGGAATTGTATAAGAAATCCTTAATTTCATAAATTTTCGGACCATTACTAAGTTATAATAGGTTGCCTTTTCATTGTTATAATTTTATATGTAATGTTATATTTTCAATTATTATTATAATTATTATTTTCAATAAATGAGTGTTATTTTATATACATACACTCTTGCTTTTTTAAATGAAATTTTTCATCATTTCGCTCGCCGAGTTACCACTTGAAAGAGTTTATATGCTATAAATAGCTTTTTTTACAACCTTCTAGAAGAATTGTTTCTCCGCTCTCTTCTTCAATTCCTCTCTAGAATGGGTGCTAATAGGAAAGATTCCTCGGTAGTGTAATGATGACTGTTCTGGATTTACATTCTCAGAAGGTGGTGTTGCAAAAGGCTTACACAATTTTTATTTGCCTATCACTAATCAGTGATTATAGTGCTATGGAATAACATGAATTCCGAAATCAGTAGCTTCCGAAAGATCTTGATCAGTTTAATTTTCTGATTGTTTCCAGTACTGTGATGGGAGCCATTACAGCGGATGAAATTAACTTCCAGCAATTATTGGAACGCTCTGAGAGACTTTGTATGGAAGATATTTCTTTCAATAGATTCAAGCTTCATGCAGCGTTACAAGAAATGGAAGAATTATATGATCGATTACAGAGGGATAGGTAAACGTCTTATTTACCTTATGTTGAAAATGAAGTTTTGTGGTTATTCCATCATCGCCTACAACTTGGCTGTCATACATCAAAGGTATGCATTATCATTCAAAAAAAATGTAGTTTATGCGCTATTCAGACCAAAAATGTGTTCTGAAATGTAATGCTTTATGTTAATTTTCGACGATCAACATTTGCAAAGATTTCAGGAAGTGTTTTTCAGGAATATTAATGCAGATGTTTTAAAGCATTATGGACGAGATTTGCAAGCGTTACGTTATCAGATTGAGATAGAGCAAAAAGTAAAGTTTTTTTATCTAATATTCCATTTAGATTCTTCATGAATTTACAATTTGCAAAAATTTTGAGCAAGTTTCAGAGATCTGCCACAGTAAACGATGAGCAAGACTTAGGAGCAGATTTTGAAATCGCTGCTGAAAATTCGAGTGAAAGCGATGCTTTTGTAAAAGCTAAAAAAAAGGCCAAACATCAGGCTGATTTACGCATGCAATTATTTGGAGGACCAGAAAGGTTTTAGATATACTATATATTCCGCTATACTTTATCATTATTATTATGCTATCAAAATTTCGTCCCTTTCATTTTTTTTTGTTTTTTTTTATTTTTTTTTTATTGCTTTTGTAACATCCAATTTTTGAGATCACCATCGACTGGTCTTGATTTGGATGCAGAACAAATTGCCCGGCGTGAAGCTGAAAAGCAGGAAAATTTGATGGGTGAATTATTTGGTATGGTACGTTTAATGAAACAGTCATATTCAGCAGCTAGTACAGTTATCAAAGAGGATAACGCGGTTTGTGTTTATTTGTGTTACATATTAACAAATATGTTTAGTAGGATGGAATGAAAGGTTATGTGCATAGTGTAGCATTTATGATAAAAAATGATAGGTTTCATAATAATTTAAGGATTTTGTAATAGCCAGGAGGGAAATTTGATGGGTGCATTATTTTTTTTCCAAAGCTTGAGCTCTTTCTTATTTACATGGGAATTAGAAAGATATGTGATTTAGAATTTATTTGAAAAAATGGAACTTGTATAAATAGGTTGATTTTAAAAATTTTGAATGTTTGGTATTTTAGACTCTGTCTCGATTGCAACAAGCAACAAATAATCATAAAGGAAGTTTGTTAAGGGAGAGCAAACGGCTTGAGGAGCATGCATATCGTTCATGGTGTGATTGTTTGTATATTGTAGGCGTTTGTACCATAGTTATGTCATTTATATCTATGGTAATTGTCATGAAGGTTTTCTCTAAAAGATCTTCATGAAATTATATAAATTCTGCTTTTGAGGCTCAGTAAGAGAATATTGTTTTTATATTTTATTAGTGATTTCCAAAAAATTGCAGCAAGCAAAGGTAGATAGATAGGGCTGTTAGGTATAGAAGAATAGAACAATATTATCAAGTGTCCTATTACTTCCATTAATTTTAAATTATGCAAATCTTGCATCAAACATTTTGTTATCAATCATTGAGTTCTTCTGCACGTTCCAGAAATCAGAAGTCAATTGCGACAGGTGAAATACTGTTAAAAAAGTAAGACAGATAGAAGTTCCGAAATTAAAAAAATTTGAAATCGGTTGTGATTCTGTGCATTTGGAAGTTCATTTTATTTTGTCTATAAAACTCTAATTAAGTGAGCGAGAAATAAAACCGTATCTAAGAGCCTCAAAAGAAGCATAGAAGTTTGCATAACTTTACTAGGTAAATTATTCCTGCATTATACTTGTAAGTTCTTTCTAATACTTCCTGTACAATTTAGAAAGATAATATCGATTATTGCAGTATATCTGCAAAGCAATTATATCGAAATGTGGTATCATCACAAACTGAAATACTGCGTTATTTATTATTATATGATTTAGTTCTGATGAAGAATTAATTAATAAACATTTTCAGATTACTGTTCTTTCTTTGAATTGAAAATTACTTTTGAGATCTGTAACGAAGCAATGTTTTTTATTACAGCTTCACATATTATAAATGACAAGAAACTCACTGCCATTCGATTTCTATGTGCCTTGATGTATTGAGAAGTTATGTCTAGTCCAGATGTGATAGAAAATTCATCCATGCAGAAATATGAGAGATTGATGTTGTTTCTGATATTCTTAATGTTTTTGCATTTGATTTGACAATAACCAGTATAGCATAACTATAAAATATTTGAATATAATTCTTAATTTCTTTTCTTTGTCAGATAGTATTTGAAATATTCAGTGTTCTTGAGATAATGATATTGAGATTTTCTAGATTTATTTTCTGTCTTTCTTTTCCATCTTAGTTGTTATGCCGTCATGGAAGGCCTGCTGTATTTTTAACAATTGCAAAAGTATTTTGTATTGTCGTAATAATGGCCTCTTCCAAACTCATTTCATAGGTGATTATTCGCCATTTGCATAAACAAATTTGAAAAGCGCAGAATGGAAATTACACGGTTTCATCACCATAATTGAACAGTATAAGTAAACAGTAGACTAAGCTGATATCTTATGATTGCCTTCAAATTCAAACTGAAAAAAAAAATAAATAAATAATATAACTGGTCAAATCGAGTGTTTTTTTTTGGTTTTTTGTCACATCGATTATTCCTCAAAATTATCCCTCAATTAATCGAAAAACTTATTTCAATCATTTTTTCGGAATGAATAACAAATAAACAATATTAGATTACAAAATGACAAATTGATAAGAGTAACAGAAATAATGATCATTTCATTCATCATTGAGATGAAAAGAAATGACATTCCTTCGGTATTTCAGCAAATTTTGCCAAAAAAGAACCTTTTTGCAAAAAAAAAAATTCCAATTAATTAATAAATTATTTTCATTTATACAAAATTCAAAATATTATTGTCCAAAATATTCTTCCAGTCTTATGTCAAATTAATTGAAATGTCGTTGTTGTTTTGCAATAAGAAAATGATAAATGTAAAAATGAGTGGAAAAAAGAATGGAAATGGAAATTTAGAAATTTCTTTTTAATACAATGAATTAATTATTGGCTAATTCATTATATTTCATATGTAGATTTTTATTAAATTTCAATTTTTATCAATTATTTATTTATTTTTTTTCAATTTAAATTTGAAGGTAATCATAAAACTTCTCAATATGATAACAAAAAGTTTTTTGAATTGATCTTTGTCTATAACGTAGACATTTGTTTTTTGAATTGATCTTTGTTTATAGCTTAGACATTGCGTAAGCTCACACTTTTTTTTTAAATGAAATTAAATTAATGTGTGAGACAAAAGAATGATGAACATTTTATTTCTGTGAAATTCAAAAGCATAAATAGTGCTAAATATAGAAAAATTACAGAACAATTTTCGGCCGATAGTTACTGTAGTGGGAAAATTTGGTGAATTCATCTGATATATCACTATTATCCAATCGATCTGTTTATTTTCTTCGACACAGTACATCCGATCGATTCACTTTCCTCATTCAATTCACCATAGATGTAGTAATCAGTCATCCGATCCAAAATTTGTAGTACTGCTGCATTGAGTAGTTTCTGTTTTCAGCGTATCCTTCGCACAGAATGGACAAAACCAATCATCGTCCGGAATTTTTCTCAATTTTTCCGGTAAACAATAAGTAAGCTAGGCGAGATTACAGCGAATGATGGAATGAGCATTTTGACCAACGTTATCATCACGAAGTAGCAGTAGGTGTTCATCATCTGAATATTGACATGATCGGCCATCTAATGATCCGCTACGACGTTCTTCCATAAGTAACTTTAAAAAATTTCCACAAAAATGCAACAAGAAGAATATGTTGCAATCTTAAACAACAAAAGAAATATCTTTGATTTCTTTGTTTTTTTTTTCATGTTTCAATTTCTTATTTTATTTTTTTTTTGTTTTTTTCATTTTTTTGTTCACTTTTCTTTTTTTATTTTTTTTTGTTTTTTCCAGTTTCTTGTTTCTTTTTTATTTTTTTACTTTTTATTGGTTTTTTTTCAAGTGTTTCAAAACTGGAGGTATTTTATTCAAAAATTCATATTATTTAAAAGTGTTTATTTTTCTTTAAAAAACTTTTTTTCATTTTCCTCTCCTTTTCTATTTCCTAAATTGAAATGCAAGAATAATTATTTAATTAAAAATGCATAAGTTTGAAAGAAATAACTGCAATGGAAGAAAGAAAAAAAGAAAAAAAAAAGAAAATGAAACGTAGTACTTGCCAGTTGAGCACTAAACCGAAAATCAAATTTAAAATGCGGAATTGTGAATTTTGGTTGAGGTGGCAAATCAGTTTGCTGACTGCATAATTTTATCTTTCTTGTTTGAATATTACCGTTGTAAACGTTTCAGATTTCATTGTTTATTATCAGACACTAAACCATTGTGTCTACGGTAAACCAATGGTATATGAAAATTTTTAGAGCCTTTTGTATATTTACAGCAATCGATACAAATGTTACTAGAAGAAATCATCCAACAATCGAATAAACTAATTCCTGAAAATGTTCTGAGGTATAGAATAAACAAATCAATGTGAAACTGTATTACAAGATGCTTAGAATGGAATAAGTCTAATACTCATTTTACTTAGTACCTTTATTCCACTGCAGCAACTATTACTTTACTGAGATTTCGTTAAAAAAGGAAAAACTTAACAGATTGATAATTCAAAAGTTGCCCATGCAGAGGCACTGCAAAAAACAAAATTCTGTATTGATGATGGGAAGGCTGAAGATGTTCAATAAAACTGCTCAGTAAAAGGCTCGAGATCAATCAAAATGGCTCGTGAAGCATGATGTCCAGTACCAGGAAAAAAGTTAAAAACGAGTTACCAATATTTTGTTTACTTCGGTTTAACATTGTACCATCAGGTGAATTCCATATTCAAAACAATTCCCAGGCAGCATTTCCAATTTGAACGCCAGCTTGTCCAACGTGAATCGAGATTACTTCACGCTGCAGATTATTTTAGTCATTCGTTTGAAAAAATTGAAAATGACAAGTTTAAAAGATCGCCCCTAGTTTTATTATAGCTCCCCTAAAGACTCAAAATGCCATATTTTTCCAAGGTTTCTTCAACAAACGCTAACATTCTTGAATGAGCATTAAGCTTTAGATTTAAAAAAATTTTCATCAATTAACGATGACTTTACCTGAATATTCATGATGACGAAATTGGTACCTTGCTAATCTAACCTTAAACATGATCCATTTTGATCTACCAAATAATTACTTGGCTTTTCAGTAACTTATAATTTGAATATCATTGTTTTGGTGTAAAAAAGAACTTCCAAATCATTGATGGTCGATATTTTTTTTATATGCCTACACATCCGGAAACAGCGCGAAATTAACATTTCTTCATGTGCTTTCTACTTTAAAAAACTTATCAGTTCCTATGTCACAGAAGTCTTAACCAAGTTAGGATCGCAGTTGTACTGGTCAGCAATTCTATCTTCTACAGTTCTTAATTATTCATTTATTTAATTATGACTGACGCATAGTAATATCATCCGAATCATACTAAGTAAAGCATTGAAAGCATGAAAATATAAAAACCCATCACTTGCTACATATGCCTTCGCAGTCAAAAGTGCTGCACCTCACTGATCGAGATTCGAGATAAAAGAACAATGAGAACAGTTGATACTATTCCCAGGATTCTAGAAAGGACAAGTAGATCATTCATGCACATTGTGTCATATCTTATTCTATTATTCACTACTTAAATAGATCAAATATTCATGTTATGGAGAATATGATACGATCAACAGGAGCAAATTCTTTACTTTATGCTTTCATATTCAATATTTCGATAAATTGTTTTATAAACTGTCTAAAAATGATTGATTAATTGATTTTAATGGGAAGCAAAACTTTTGATGTTAATGGAATAATCAGAAAGAAGTATTGCTTTTGTTTTAACCTTTACGTTAACCCATCAAAAATATTTTGCAGCAACAACAACAATAACAAACCGTCAAAATCTTTATAACAACAATTTGAGCAAAAAGTTAAACACAAATTAAAAAAATAATTGGAATGTCCTGTCATTTCACCGACTGGGCTACAATGGATCATACTCCTGTGAGCTTCGTTTTGAATTTCAAATGATTTTTTTCCAATTTCAGGTAAAAAATTAAATGAATGCATACAAATATAAGTATCTCTCTCTGTCAGTACTGGACTCGCAGAAAATCGACTGAGAATTAATAATGAGAGATCAAAGTTAAGGATTAAATCAGATAATTAACTCACAGGAGAAAAATACAATTGAATTCAATTCATCATCAAATTTGACTGAGAACAAATCGAGTTTTATTAAGGATAGGGCGAAAAGGAGAGAAATTAATGATGAATTGAATAAACTATTGGTAATTACAAAAGAGTGGGTGACAATGTACATAACATCACCCTGTCATTAACTTTACCTTGGCATACAATGTTTAATTAACTAGAACAAATTATTTATTGCTCTAATTGAGAAGAATAAATAATTAAACATTATGTGCAAAGGCATAATGAAGCATTTTACCGCTTACTTATCAAATTAATTTACCCAATATACATCTGAGAAATTAATAATATTACAAGTGTTTTTCTCATAGCAAATTATCACTAGAGAAAAAGAAGAAATAATTGAGAAGACTGAAAAACTGAAAATTTTCCTGCAATATTTGAAATATTACGATTACATCAACAAAAATATATAATGCCCACTTTTTATTAGGATTAACAAATATTTTGCAAAGTACTCCCTATTAACAACATGTAAAAGAAAGGAAGCTAAAGTTAGGAATAAATTTCAAAAACAAAAAAAGTACAAATATCCGAAATACCCTCTAGTTTCCAATCATTTCTAGACAAAATTTACGCCAGTTTTAAGCAGTAACACCTAATTCTGTCTGACAAAAAAAGTGTACAGAATGAAGAGATGCAATGAATTAGGCAACAGATAAATATTTGAAAAACAAAAGCTATCATAAAACAAGAGATACTTAAGTATACAGAAAATTATCTCACTAAATAAGCTAATCTTATTTATCTTTAATTTAAATAATAATAAGAATTTGTAAAAAATTGCAGAATTTGTATTTTAACTGTGATGAGTGAAAAAATTTTTCAAAATCTTGAAAAAGTCGGATTTTTTAAACTTACTTTTTTTTGTTCTAAAACTTAGTGCAGAAATCTAGCAGAATTCAGTAATCTTTCAGTGAGTTTTAATTTTATATTTAGCCTGAATTTGTAAAATATTATAACTAAAATTCTGCATGCATTATTTGTGCTTAACAACAGCATTTGCTTGCATGGCCAACGTTTCATTGAAGCGCTGAAACCTCCACCGTTGCCGTTTATTCTTTTCATCACAGACCCTCATTACCAACATTGTATCATCATCACTCAACGTCAAACAGTAACGCGATACTGGATGATGCAATCGACCAGTCTGGAAAAACGAAAATGGAATGATTGTTAACATTAACCAGAATATCTCAAGTAAAGTAAATAAAATTTCCCAAAGTTCAGTAATTTCAATATAACTAATAAGGCTACAGAAATCATTAGATGTTTTAAAATAAAAAAATCAGATAATAGTTTCCCTTTAAGCTGAATTGTTCATAAAATTAAAATTTACAACCATAAGAAATTGACCTGGTGATTGTAACTCCAAAGTTGATTGCCTTTGGAACCATGACATTCATAAATTACTGGTGAACCGCGACCCGTATAATCAATGCAATATTCATCACGTCGTATCTCACCAGTTTTACTTAACATCCAAAACTAGAATGATGATTGTGATATAAATGGATTGAATTGCATTAATAAATCATAAAGTTATGAGAAGTAATAATTTACTAGATAAAACTATTGACATTAGAATTTTGCCGAATTCTAATTTTACCAGCAGTAAAATAATTATTAATTATATTTCTGTTTCATGAATCCATTTATGGAACACAGTTTTCTTTCAAAAATTTATTTCATTTTCAATCAAAATACCTGATTACCGCCTTGTAAATGACATGGATATGGTATTACACTGCTGTTCACAGCATTTCGACCAACATCATGATCCACGCAGTATTTTCGATTTCCAAGATTACGAATCTCAAAAATTATATTTTACATTTCAAGACTGAGATGGAGAAATCTGAATAAATCCATAAATTCTATATTTTTTCAATTTCCATTTTAAAATCTCTAAAGATCTCTTTCCAAGAAAAAAAAGAGTTAATATTTTTCCTAGCATTTCTTATCACTCTATGCAGCTTTAATGAATTATTTAAACTTTACAAAATTTTTTGCTTATTTTGTAAAAACAAGGATGAAGTTAAGACAGGAAATATCACTAATGATATATTGGGTGAATAGATGAAAAGAAAATCATACTTCACCACTTGCAACTGCTTCCGTTGGTAGGAATAAATCTGGAAACACATTGTCCAAATACCATTTAAATGAGTGACACTTCAAACGTTCACGTAATTTTTTTCGTTCTGACACATCACCAAAATCAATCTCAAATTATTCTTTGCAAAAACTTTACACCAATACATTATCAAAGAAGAAATAAAAGAATTATTATAAGTAAAGTGTTATTGAGGTAATATAGTACTTTCATAAGCTAAAAAAGAAATACCAGCTGTATCAGACGTGTGGTATTAGATTGATATATTTCTTACAGTACGCATTCATATTAAATAACCTTCTCTTATAGGAAATAAACGAATCATCTGGTGGAAGTTAGAAATTATCTTCGGGATGATAACCTATCTATAGATGGAAAATCAAGGACATCAAACGCTCCATTTTTTTACTTTGTTGTGAAGGTAAGCAAAAGAAATACCAGCTTATGATTGATCCGATTGTAATAAATTTCTTTGTAATCATCCAACCATACCTTAAAGTAAATTTTAAATCCGAAAAATTCAAAACGATAGTGAAATTCTCAATTATATTGTAGTCCTTTTTGACAAATATCTTACAACTATTTTCAAAAAGTTTCACCCAAAAAGTTTTAAAATTATAGCGCAAAATTTATTTCCTAGAAAACTGCAATAAATTTACAAATTTAATAATCAAGATAAGCTATAAAGTACCTCAGCTAATCGAATATTATTCCTCAATAGTACATTAACACCTTTTCTCCATTTATAAGGTGATTTTTTACGAAAAATATGGCCAACATGACTGCATGGTACTACTTCCAATCGACCACCACACATCCATATCTAAGAAAATTTCAGGATCCTCAATCGAAGCACTATTTCATTGGCTAAATCAACATAAAATTAAAAAGACTACTTGAGTTACTATTAAAAAAATCCTAAGAAGAAAACTTCCTCACTTTAAACGATATTTCGAGATTCTCACTGCCCCAAATGTCAAAACCAGGATCATAAGCACCAAGTTTCTCAAAGTAAGCTCGGTCAATGGAAAACAAACCACCGGCCATCGTTGGAGATCTGAAAATTTGTAATTTGTTGACAACTTCGCTACTGCGATAACATGAAAAAATTTTCATCGCTTTCCATTACCTGAACATCAAATCAAGAGAATTCTGAATGAGAATGAGAATAGCTAACGGTATAGGATCAATTCGTGATTTCATAGCTTGATAATCTCGATCTGGCAGTGTATGCCAATTGAAAACAAGGCCCCAATTAAATCCGCCAACACTCAAACGACGATGGTTTGACAAATGATATTGCAATGTTTCCAAGTTAATTGTATCAATTACAGGTGTTACCACGTTTGTAGAATTCTGTGCTATTCGATCTAACAATGGTTCAAGCCATCCTGAAAATATGCACTATTGTGCTAAAGAATGCGATAAACAGTAAAAAAAAAGCTAAAACAAAAAGCATAGGGACATAGAACAAGTAAACGAAAAAAATGAATTTAAATTCGATTTAATCTTACTTTATATTTTTAAATTTAAAAGTTATTATTCAAAAGAACCTAAAGAGAAAAAAAAAACAAAAATTTACATACTATTCATGCATTCACAGTGTGAATCCAAATAAGTCAATACTTTGCCTGTTGCAACCGAAGCACCTCTAAGACGTGCACGAATTAAACCCATTCGATTTTCCAATCTTATTATTCGAACTTTACCAAACTGATTCATATAATCTTCTAGTGGTTCCTGGAAGTTGAATCAAAATCATACTATAAAATAATTTTTCTTTCTTTAGATGATCATAAATCCAAACATAATTTTCATCTTCTTTGATAACAAGCAGAATTTTTTTTTTTATTACCAACTCCATTATATCATCGGTAATATTTAAAAAAATTGAGACTAATACATGAAGAGCATATTTCAACTATTATCTTAGTTAGTACATTACTTTCTATGATAGTACTAATGAGATGCAAATAAGAGTAATTAATTCCATTAAAAGAAAGAAGTTAATTCTTAATGAAATGAGCCAACTGTGACCGATAGTCAAGATAATAGTACAGATCAAATTTATCGGGCCAGCACTTATCAATGAATTTAACTTATAAAGAATACTCCACCACCCGAAAAATGATAAATTATCAATAACCAAGCGTAGATTAGACTATCATTGTGATGACAGTAGCGCTTGAAGATTTGCACCCGCTTCTATCTCGCAGATACGAATCTATTTAAAGTTCATCAAACAGCCATAATTATTGTCTATGATTCCTCAATATCACCTTTAAGTGCTCTAAATCGGAGAAATCATCCACTAGGATAATTTCTTTAAGCAGGTGAGCAGGTGTTCGGTCCAGCACGCTATGCACTGTGCGCAGAAGTACTGACCAGGCTTCGTTGTGAAAGCAAATAATCACCGATGTATCTGGTAGATCATCACGATAAGATGCTTTCTGACATCTAAAATTTGCATTTTCTTTTGATTTGTAAAATTATGAACTCAGTTACATGAAAAACTTCATAAACATTCTTACAGAGTTTAAAATATCCACAAAATTTTGTTGCAGATTTTTTATCACATGGTTGTAGAAATTTTCCCAATTGTTAATCATTTTCTTATCGTAGCATTATCAAAAATATTTCAGGTGATCAGGTGATTAATTCTCGACAAAATTAAATTGGAAATAAAAAAAGAATAAAAAAATTAATAAATTTTAAGAGAAATTAATTGAAAAACCGAAGTGTTTGAGACAGAAGCGATTATGGTTATCGATAATTAAAACTTTCGGTAAAAAAAAAAATTTCAATTCTTAATTCAACTAACAATTCATCGGTATTATTTGGAAGTGATCGATGTATGGAAATCATATTGGACGCATATTCATTAAAAGAATTCCGCGTGAATCCTTCATCGAATAGCTTGCGCTCTTTTGGCGATAATTTCTGCAAATGACGCCAATAATAAGTTTATCTTCTTCAAATTTTATAAATATGCAATGAGATGTAAAGAGATAAAAATATTGCTGGTTTAAAAGCATCACTGAAAGATTTTATCTTCATATGATATTTTTTTATTACATAAAAAAGGATTACAGTAATTGGACAAAAATGATTATATTGTATTCTCGTCTTTTTCAGTGGAATTCAAATACCTCTTTGTCAATTTTTATGCCAGCGCCAAATTCACCAGGTTGATTTGGATCGCCTTGTTTGTAAATTGGGCTATCTTGCATATAGACAAAATGTTTTGGTTGCGGAATATTAGGCTGAAAAACTTCTTAATAATGAATATTTTTATAATTTTTGAACAATCATGAAAAATTTAGTTCTTAAAATCAAAATAAAAGTATCATTTCCTTACCTTTTTTATTCCATTATTATCTTCTCCAAGGATTTCATTTGGTTGTTCGAATTTTTTCAACTTCTCAGCTTCAATAAATTCTGGAAGGTTCCTATGAGGCTGAGGTACATGTAGTATTTCTTTCCTACGATTGTTATTAATAATTTCTTGCTGTTGTTTAGAATCATCGATTGCGACATAACCTTCTTCTTGTAATTGTAACTGTCGACCAACCGGTTCCTTCAACGACAACCTGCGTCCTTGTGTATCACGTTCCTGTAAGGTATTGAAGGATTTATTCATTTGAAAATTGTTCGTTTAGTAACATCAACAGAGAACAGTCAACCATAAAAATTCTCAATTATCACTGTAATAATGTTGCTTTCATTGTCAGCTCGATCAATAGATGATTGTTTTTTGTCAGTAGTTTAGCCGATTAATTATATCTTCTCCGCTGAGATTTTTAAAAAATATCTTTATTGAACTTTTCAGTATAAATGTATAAATCTTTAATCGTTTGAAAAATATGTTTGAATAAAATCGGTTAAAGCAAAGAAATAATTAACATAATAATAGTAAATGTATAGTAAATGATAAAAAGAATTACAATGATCTAAGATAATAGAAATGGATAACTTACAAGATCACGGTTGGAAAGTGAGATCAGTGTAGTGATAATCCAATAAGCTCCAATTAAGGATAAAATATTGAGGAGAATATTACGTTTTTGGTTGCCACGTATGTGAAACATTCGATGAAGTAGTGAAACGGGTGATGGAAATAATGAACTTAGTGAAGACACACCTGATGAACGTTTCAATGCCATCTTGTCAAAGGAAAATTTCTCTACTTCTCCAAATAAAGAGAAAGAAAGAGCTAACGCAGCCGTTAATTGTCCTAGAGAATTCCTGACAAGCAATCACTTTCTTCTTTCTTCTTTTACTGTCCTTTCGTTCTCCAATTTGGTTGATTATTACTGCAATAATAATGTATGGAAAAACTTTTCTCCTTTTCCATTTTACATCACTTTGAAAATATTTTAATTCTTAGATAAAAAAGGAAAATGAAAACAATAAATAAATGAATGAATGAAAATAAAAAATGAAAATGTCTCAGAAGTAAAATGTTTAGTGAGCAAACATCAAATCTTTACAATATAACAATAATGAAAACAGAGGTGGAAAAAGTTTCTTTTGTAGCAACATTTTTGAAAAAAGTGTTTTATATTTTGCAAGACAGATTGCACAATTAGATTTTCAGTTTTTTAATATGTATTTTAAACAAAACTAAAAATGCTGAATGAATTCCTCTTTCTGTTATTACTACTCCTTTCATCCTTTCTTATCTTTGTTAAATTCGATAAAAACATGGCGCAAAATTTAAATTTGATATCTTACAAATTTGAATTACTTATAACTTAACGTTGATAGCTTTTTTGAGGAGTGATACAGTTTAAGTTAGCTGGATTTCAATTAAAGATTGGCAAAACTTCGAAAAGTTTTACGAATTCCTAACCTTTTAAGCGATCGAATAATTCTAAAGCAAATACATGAATGTTTCCAAATGTTTCAATATTGACAGTTCTATTCTGTACTGCTTTCGATACAACCTGATCCGTCAAAATATTTCATATGAATATTTCAGAATAAATATTTCCATATTTTACAATTCTTAACATATATATGTTTATACAAATATTTTATTATATATACAAACATTTTATTTTATGCAAATTTATTTCATTTAAATAATTTTGAATTCAAATGTTTTTGAATTAGAGAAAAAAGTAATAATCTTGCATTCGGAAATCTTCAGGAGAACAACTATTCATTCGTTACTTCATAATGATCGTCATAAGTCATAAGCTATTCAATTATTTTGCCCAGTGATGATTTGAAAATAAGATAAAGATCATTGTGGGTCACTCCCGGAGAGATACAATGATTATTAGAACTTATCATTGAGTATTCATCGATCTGATTACTAAGTAAATGATGTATTTTTTTCTGCACATCTCAGAAAGAGACTTTTCACTCGATTTAGCAAATGGATAAGTGAAACACTTTGAATTATCAGATTGATATCAGTGAAAAATGAATTTAGAAAGTTTTGAGGACAATTTTTTCTCTTGCTGGCAGATTGAGAAATAAATCTACGTCAGAGTAACTTATTAACTGTTACATAACAAATAAATGTTCTATAACGTTACATAACATCTTTTTTTCAGATTGCAGGGGTTTCGTGAATTTGGTAATTTGGAAATTTAGTGACAAACTAAATAGAAGTAACACAGTTCTGAATGAAAGCTATGATGGGAAAAAATATTGTGATTAAAGTGATTTTAAAGCGAGTGGGAAAGAGACAGTTGAAAAACGTGGAAAATCAACAAAAAGAGAAAAGTGTTCAAATTTCATATTTGAAAGAAAAAAAATATATGAGAAGGAATTGTAAATTTCAAATTTAAACCTGCAAAAAGACGCGAAAATGTTATAAAATGATTTCAAACCAATATATGACATGAATATAAAAGAGAGAATTAAAAAAATATCTTTCTTCAAAGGAAATCGAAAATTGGAAAGAACAGAATAATCGTTAAGTAAAAAAGGAAAAGGTATAATGACCGCTAAATGGTAAATAGTCTTCAAATGCTAACTTTCATTTTTTCAACTATCATATGCTTCTTAAATAATCACAAGCTTTGATGGATTTAAATAAGAAAAATATCTGAGATGAAAAAAACTAAAATACATGGAGAAAATCAGTCTATATTGAAGTTTAATAGCAATCATAACTAAATGATTAAAAAGAATTAAAAGTATTCAACACTTGTTAAATTTTATCTGATATTATGTCTAAATGCAACGATGAAAATACAATGACAAGAGGTTATAACTATGCTTAATATAATTACATTAATGAAGAGAGAAGCTTATGATTATAATATCAATACTATCAGGACTAAGATGATTTTGAAATAAACTATGATTATGATTACGTAAGCTTCAGAAGCTATATTAATTACTTAAGACTAGCTTTGACTGATCGAGGAGCAATTAGTTGATAGCGATGTTTGCGCCCATTTACCGCTAGTTTTTTGACAACATAGTTTGTTTCGGCACAAACATTTAGATTATTTAACTTCTGATGTTAATCGGAAGCTGGGCTATATAGCATTGAATAAGAAGTTTAAATCTATTAAATCGATTCATTTTTCTTATTCCGAAATTGTTCAAAAATCAACACGAATTAGTGGGTTTTTTAATTTCTAATAAGTTGAATACATCTTTCTGCATAGCATCGGTTTTTAATCTTCAGTAATCACATGACTTCAACCGATTGCCCTTCGATTAATAATCCGTCATTTTGCTTACTTGACATTTCCGAAATTTGTCTCCATGGTATTCTAAAATATTCCCATCTATTATTCGTCCTAGGCTTTATTAAAAATATTTTACAGATGATTTCATCTCTAATTTCAAGGGTTATTTTATCAAAGAAAGAACAAAAACTAAGAAAAAATATAAACAAAAGAAACAACACTAAAAATTTTAGAAATAACGAAATTTGAACGATCGTTAGAAATTAATTGTCATCAACTTCTGTCTGCGTTATTTTTCACAGTGTAGAAACATTTCTACAAATAGAATTTCTATAATTTTCTCGAAAATTCAAATGAAGTACAAAAAAGTGTATAGAGAAGTTAGTTTAAAAGAAATTCACTTATTTAGGAAATCTTCCAAAATTTTCTGAATCCAAAATGTCAAGAAATTTTAGTTTGGTGCTCTCTGCTTATCCTCCTAAGCGGCGGAACAAGAATAAGAATTTTTATCTGAAATTTATGATCAAAAAAAGCCGAGCTATATCCACTTATCTTGTGCTTGTGCTAACCATTTCATGAAGTGCAAACCTTTTCCGAGAAAAAAATTTTGATTATAAAAGCTAAAATAGAATCAAAAAAGGACTAAAAGAAAAGAAAAGTAGAAGTATCAAACCAAACGGAATATAATCTGGCAGCTAACTAAAAAGTTTGAAATAACTGTCACTAGCAAGGGGTTTCCAAGGTTACTGCGGACATGCATTCAGGTTTTCTCTTTGCAGCACCATAATGGGAAAAGATGCATTAAGGTATTTGAAATAATAATTATCATATTAAACTGAATAATCCAGATTTGAAAAAGCTTCTTGGTCTAAAGCTTCTTGGTAAAAGCTTCCATGATTTGATACAATTTGTTTGTTTAGTCCATAGTATCTAAACAATCTAATGAATCAACTACTATTTTAATTACTCCATTTAATTAATTTATTGCAGGCTCTTAAAATTTCAATAATATTCCCTTCTATTAAGGTACTACAAAATTCATCATAAATTAAACGAAGGTAGTGGCTAAATTTCAGTTTAGTTCCAATCAATATTAGAAAAGTCTTAATATTTAAGATTAATGAAAAAAATGACGGAGAAATCCTCGCCATATATAAACGTCGATTAATAAATGCAAGCCTCTTCAAACCTATTTTTAGCTCATACATCAGATGAATTTAAATCAGTCTTATTCTTGTGCTGATCAAAGCAACTGAATAAACAAGAAGACCGATACGGTAGATTGTGACGCAGCGATTTTTGTAAAGTGTAAATAGATTTAAAAAGGTGATTTTGCCTTAATTGATAATTAAAAAGCAGACCTTTGAAATAAAATGATTTTATAAAAATAATAAAGAATTGAAAAAAAAATAGAAGAAAAAGGAAAGATAAAGAAGGAGCAAAACTCAACAGCACTCCAATTTCATTCAGATAGGTCTTATTGCGGAACTAGATCTTAAATAAGCGAGAAACGAAGCTGACTTTGAAGAAAGGAAATATTCTAAATACTGTCGCCATTCACTCCCATAATAGGGTATTTGAAAAAACCTAAGAAATCTTAGTTCAATTTTTTGTTTAAATAGTCATCTATTTTGTTTTGCCAAAAAATGAATGAGAAAGACCACAAAGAAGACAATATCAAAGGATAGAGTTCAAATATTGATCGTTAATGTCAAAGGTTATTGTGTCTGTTTTAAATTATAATACTGCAAATAATCATGAATTAATTAGATGATCGAACAAACAAGTAAATAAATATCTGGCAAATAAACAGATTATAAATATCCAATGGTCAACTTCATGACCAACTTGACCTGCTAAAAAATTGTCATCTCTTAAAATCGTTCCATATAATTCAGTTCTTCTAAAAGACTATGGATGAATGGGATACCTAACTTAAACGCTTGAACACAGAATTTGTTTTACTTTATAATCTATAAATATCTTCGCATTTACCGACGTTACATGATAATTCTAACCAGTTTTTGGCCGTAAAAAATAAATTAATTTATAAGTGAAAAGAAAGTCACTTCGGCGAAAAATTTACTTTTAAAAGTAGATCATCGTACTATGCTTCATAATTTGGATGCCATCATCAACTATAAAAGTTGAGTCGAAACATTGTTAAATACAAAGAGAGATGTTAGTTTGCGAAATTCAAATGAAAAAAATAAGTGACCCAAAAAAGATTTCAAAATCAAAAAATAATTCTAAATGCTTGAACAGCAAATGTGTGCAACGATTGCAAGAAATGGTGTCGCCGTAGTGAACTGATAGAAAATTTATTTCTAAATTATTTTCAGTTTAATCCCCTAAAAAATGAAATGCAATTAAGATAAAAATAGATTGCGAATAAAAGCTGAACTAACAAGAGAACAAAAGTTTAAATTGATTCGATTTTAAATTAATTGATAAACAATTTTCAGATGAATTAATCAGGTAATCAAATTTATAGGTTCATCATGATTAAAGCGATTTTCCTACAAAGAAAAAAATAATATCACTGTGAGGAAGTAAAATCAAAAAGAATTTATCCAGTTTTTCCAAAATCTTCGAATAAATTCTGCAATTAATCCTTCGGTTATATTTACATTAGGAAATTGACGGTGCTAAAACGATTCACTTGTTGCAACAACTTTTCCAAGCAAAATTTCCTTAAAAAAAAGCAAAAACTCAGATGTGCTTTAATCTTTGGTTCAAATAAATCCTAATCCAAGATAATTTAACTCAGCTATACCCAAAAAAAGAAAAAATTCTTGTTCTACTGCGTTTAATTTCAGAAGTAAAAAATGATGATTGTGAAGAGGACAGAAATGAAAGAAATTAAAGAGAAAATTAAACAGATGGTTTTTGCATATCATTCCTTCAAGATGATTAGCATTTTGTCATTGATTCTACTATTTCCATTGTAAAACATTTCTCATCTTACCATCTTTCATCTTTAGCATACAATGAACAATTACTTTAATTTAGTTATTCTGCGTAAATATAAATAAGAATAGATAAAATTAAATGACATTTAATTAATATTATCAATTATGCCTATCATAATTTGGCAAAGATTCATATGATAGTTTGGAATTTGTAAAACTTCGATTTGAATTAAAAGTTTGACCAACAAAGATTGTATGCAAAAAAAGGAATCGTTATTTTTTTGAACGAACAAAATAACTTCTATTTAAACAGCATTAAATTTAAAATCTCTAATGCTATTTAAAACATTTATTACTTAATGTTTTATCTCTAAGTCTTCAAGTTTTGTAACTTTCAAATGCTCAAATGTAAAACGCTGAGTAATAATTTCTGTCAAATTAGGCACTTCTATCATTTTGCGATGATTAAAACAATATTGTTATAATAATTAGTAATAAGTTTGTTAATAGCATTTAAAAGAAGAATGAAAAGAGAGAGAATATGCATTCTGCTATTTAAAATACAAAATGAAAATATTTAATTTCAAATATTTATTCCCATTTAAAGATAAATCAATTCAGATTCAGGTAAAGATCGTATCGATTATCAGAAATTACTCAAAGTCCTTGAAGTTTGAATATTAGATAGGAAGGACGATGAAGTTGCGATTTGTGCGCAACGTCCATCCCGCTAATGAATTTGTACAAAAGTTTCATGAAGAGAAAAAGAGAAAAAGGGGAAGATAGAGAAAAAAACTAATAGAAACAAAAAATGAAAGCATAAACAAAAAAGGGCTACATCGCGCAGTTCGTTCACGTCACATTGAGAGAGTGTAAGAAAAGTCTTGAATATTTGGATATCTCGATCTTGACTATTTAGATATCTCGGTCTTGATTATTTAAATAT